>PVJH01015779.1:0-52425 GCA_004026705.1 Nesogale talazaci
GATACTAGGGGCTTAAGGCAAAAGGTGGACGATTGGAGAACAATAATAGAAGTGGACATGAGAGGGTGCTTGATGAGTATGCTTATTTATATATTGTGAAAAACGATGTATGAGCCCCCAATAAAATGATTGGGGGGAAAAAAAAGTGTCTCCTTGCGGGCTGAGCTCCAGTGGTGTAATGGTTGTGTTTGGGACTGTAGCCCACTGGGTTGGCAGTTCAAATCCAGCAGCAGCTCTCCAGGAGCAAGGCTGGGCCTCCCACTCCCACCAGAGGCCAGTGATGCCCCCTCAAAAAAAAAATAAAAAAATTTTAAAATGCCTCCTTGCTTATCAGAAGATTAATTCCGTGGCCTCTAAAGGAGTATTGCCTTGTATCTCATCCTAACTTTGATCTTTCTTATGCTAATTACTCAATCTGTCAATGCCTCAATTTTCTCACCTGTAAATAGCATATACAATGGCCTCATCTTTTTATCCCAATAAAAATCAAACCAAACTAATTGCCATTAAGTCAATTCTGACTCATAACCACCCTGTAGAACTGCCCCTTTGAGTATCCTAGACTGTAACTGGTAAAAGAGTAGAAAGCCTCTTTCTCCCTCAGAGTGACTGGTGGTTTCGAACTGCTGACCTTGCAGTTAGCAGCCCAATGCACTAATGACTACATCACCAGGGCTCAATTATCAAATAAAGCGTGGTTTAATCAGTTTTTGTGTGATACTGTCCTATGCATGCCATGGGTCATATTTATGGGTAAGATACTTGAGGAAAATATGATACTTATCCATGATCATATGAACTAATGCCTAAAAGTTCCATACAGTGTCAAAAAAGTCCAGCATTCCGTGAAGTGGTATCAGTTATTTTATTATTAGTCATGTTCCTTTGAGAGAGCAGAGAAGGTGCCCATCCAGTTAGTAAAGAATGTTTATCACTTTCAAAGGTTTTATCTGCTTGGAGCAAGAAACCGGAGGTTTTTCAGATCTCCCCCTTAACTATTGGTTTACTAAGACTTCCCTTCATCCCCAGGACAAGCTCCATAAGGGTTAGGAAAGGGTTGCATATTGCAACACGGAAATAAAGATGAGGACATTTTACACAGTGCAACTCTCTTAGTTTCAGGAGGTAGGAATTCTTTTTATGTCTAAATGTCTGTAGTCTACCTCCCACTTCCTGGATTAAAAAAAAAGTTGTCATGATTTTATAACATGAATGGAGATACTGTACCTAAACAGCAAGACAGTTTATTCTGGAATTATTAGTAACACACCTGAGACTTTTCCCCTAAAGGCTCTCAGCTCATATAGAGGATAAACTAGGTTCTTCTCATATTCCACTCTTCCCCACTAACCCTCATCACTAACCGCTACTCCCAGCACTCAGACCGTGTGAAGGTAGCTTAAGCCTCCCTTAGAAAGCTGTCACATGTTGGCTTTCACGAGACACAATTTCCGTCACATATGGTATGTTTTAGGCGAGTTATTTGTAGAAACAACAGAAGCTGGTTATGAACTGTTTCTTCTCCATGTAAGCTGCTTTCTAGTGCCCTGCAATGGAACCTACAGAACTAGAGGCAAACCTATTTTTAGAGCGAGAATAGCTCCCAAGTGACTTTCGTAGTGTGGAAGTCATTATCTTCATTCTTCAATAGCAATCCTCCCTCGATCCCATTGGAATGTTCAAATGTACTTAGAATATGAAAAAACGATTAATTTACAGCAGCAGCTTTTAGATGCCAGCGGTCATCCAACTCTGTGGAGTGCCAAGTCCCTTATCCCCGTTTTGGAAACTTCAGACAATTTGCAGGTGTGGTGCTTTAGTTCACTGACAGCATCAACTTAGAGTAGGGCACCGTGGGCCGCGATCTCTTGCACCTGTCTCCAATCTCCACGGTCAGCTTTGCCTCTTGTAAATAGAGCTAGCACGCTTAGATGAACAATTGTGAGGATGATGCAGAACTGGGCAGTGTTTACGTTCAGAGTTGAGTCAACAGCTACCAATAACATCACTTGTAGAACTTGGTTTATAAGAGCTGAATTTTTAATGATAGCTTAAAAACCAAACCCACTGCCCCTTGAGTTGATTCCACACACAGTCGTTGTCTAGGACAGAGTACATCTGCCCCACATGGCTTCCAAGGCTGAAAAGAGGAGAGCAGATTAGCACATCTTCTTTCTTCCAGAGAGGTTGGCAGGTTTGAATTGCCCACCTTTTGTTTGGCAGCCAAGTGCTTTATCCACTGTGCCACCAAGAAAGTTTCTAGAGCAGAAGTCCTCAACCTGTGGAGGTCAAAAGACCTTTTCACAGGGGTTGTTTAATACATGCTGGATATCAGAGATTAAATTGCAATTCATAACAGTAGCAAGGTTGCAGTTATGAAGTAGCAACGAAAATAATTTTATGATTGGGTGTCCCCACAACACAAGGAACTGTATGAAAGGGTCACGACATTAGGAAGGTTGAGAACCACTGTCCAAGAGGCATGTTTTTGGAGCATAAGGCATAATAGCTTGCAAGGGAGGTCAATCCTGGGAAAGGGCTTCAAAAGAGACTTTGAACAGTAAGCGGCAGAAGGATGCAGACAGAACGGGACTTCTCTCTCTCAGCACTGTTAACACTTTGGGCTGGAAGATTTCATGATACTTGACTACCTCACCGCATAACAGCAGTGTCTCTGGGCTTAACCCACTGGATGCCAGAAGCAGCTTCACTCTCAATCATGGCAATCAAACATGTCTCCACACACTACCTAACTAACCTTCCTCGTCCAGCACAGTGTTCACACCTCTGCCTCACAACTGAGAACGACTGAAAGAATGTGTACGGAGTTCCAGGAAAAACAGCCAACAAACCCCACGGCATCAGCTACAGTGTGTTTTAAGGTCCTGGTGACCGGGGATGTCATCTTTCCATCTAGAGCACTTCCCTAGTTGGCATTAAGATCGGCTCCCACTCTACCCATTTTAGTTCTCTTTTATGACTTTGTCCTTCAAGATATTCAATAGGGGATTATGAAATCAATTAAGCGGGTTCAAAACAATCTTTTACAAAAGAAAGAAAATAATGAATAAAAGAGTATGGAAAACAATGAAAATATGTTATTTGCTATTCCATTTGCTGCAAAATTTGTGTGTTTGCCAGTGTACACACACATATGCACATATGCTAGCTTATATCATTGATGTATTTCTTTTTATTAAATTATTTTGTTGGGGGCTTGTACAACTCATCACAATCCATGCACCCATCCATTGTCTCAAGGATATTTGTATATTTGTTACCATCTTTTTCAAAACATTTTCTTTCTATTTGAGCCCTTGGTATCAGCTTCTCATTTTTCCCCTCCCTCCCCAACTCTCCCTCTCTCATGAACCCTTGATAATTAATTTTTTTTCATATCTTACACTAACTGATGTCTCCCTTTACCCACTTTCCTGTCCATCACCCTTTGTGGCGGTCATGTGCTTATGTTAATTTCATGATTGAGATGTAGGGGTGGAGTCCAGCCTGTTAAACTGGAGATAGCCATTGAGTAGTCATTGGCCTCCATGTGGGCATGGCTTTCTCCTGAGACTTCTGGGAATCTCGTGATATTTCCCTCATGGAGATGAGAAGCTATCTCCCCAGTTGTTGGGAGTTAGTCTCAGAGACAATGAATTATGGACAAGTCAAGATGGCAGAGTTCGAGGAGCTGAAGGAGCCAGAAGAGAAGCCACATGGCCTTGCCCTGATGGAACCAGATCTTTGAAGCTGGAGAAGCCACGTGGAGAGCACTGCCAGCGCTGAGTTGCTTCTACCACCACTGGATGCTGTTGATGGACCCTGAGCCCAGAAAGCGAGGAACCATGGAGAGACCCCTGCCAGCGCCGGGATTCTGCACCCACTGGTCTGTGACTTCGTGAGTCGGAAGGAGATGTTGTAGACTGGTATCGGGCATATGGGCTAATATCGGACTTAAGACTTTGAAACGGACTGGGATGGGATGCTTTCTTAATGTCCTAGTTCCTCTTGTTTATAAACCATACCTTTATATTCATATGTGTGTCTATGAGTTTGTTTCTCTAGTCTACCTGGACTGACACACCCCTGGAGAGGTTTATAGATAGATCACTGTGATCGATAATGGCGACTTTCAATATTGGTCCTAAGGGGTTTCGTGGAGCTGTGTTTCCAGCTCTTACATTGATGTATTTCTTATGACGAGTTTCAAACAAAAGTTTATGCAGCCCTTTTATTTTTTTAATTTAAATAATTTTATTGGGGGCTCTTACAGCTATTATAGCATTCAATGCGTCATCTGTATCAAGCACACTTGTACACATGTTGCCACATTCATTTCCAAATATTTTCCACTTGAGCCCTTAGTATAAGCGCCTCTTTAAAAAAAAAACAACTCTTTCCCCTCCCCTCCCACCCCTTTTTAAAAAATGAAATGAATCATTTTATTGGGTACTCACATACCTCCCCTCACGATCCATACATACATCAATTGTATGCAGACCTCATTTGCACACTTGTTGCCATCCTCACTCTCAAAACATCCTCCCTCCATTAGGCCCCAGCTCCACCTCCCCTTATTTCCCTTTCCCCCCATGAACCTTTAATAATTTACAAATTGTTATTTCATATCATGCACTGTCCAATGTGTCCCTTCACTCACTTCCCTCTTGCGAAGCCATGCCCCAGAGAGGAGGCTATATGTAGATCCCTGAAATTGGTTCCCCCTTTCTACTCCACCATCCTTCCACCCTCCCAGTATCACTACTTCCATCACTCATCCTGATGGAATATCTATCCTAAATTCCCCATGTTTCTGACTCCAGTGTACATCCCTGTTCTAGCCGGACTTGTCAGGTAGAACTGGAAGCATGATGGTGGGAGGAAGCATTTGAGAACTAGAGGAAAGATGCATATTTCATTGTCACTATACTGTACTTTAACTGGCTTATCTCCCTGCAACCCGTTAAGAGGATGTCATTCACCTATTAATGGGTTTTGGGTCACCAATCTGTACTCCCCCCTATTTATAATGTTATAATTTTAGTTTTTTGATGCCTAACAACAGATCCCTTCACCACCTCATGGTCACACAGGTTGGTATGCTCCTTCCATGTGGGCTTTGTTGCTTCTGAGCTGAATGGCCACTTGTTTACTCAAGCCTTTAGACCCCAGACACTATATCTTTTCATAGCTGGGCACCATCAGCTTTCTTTACGACATTTGTTTATGCACACATTTGTCGTCAGTGATCATATCAGGAAAGCAAGCATGCAATGTTATGGTTTTTAGTTCTTAGACCCTAATAACTGATCCCTTTGACACCTCGTGATTACACAGGCTGGGTGTGCTTCATCTATGGGGACATTGTTGCTTCTGAGCTGGATGGCCGCTTGTTTACTCAAGTCTTTAAGACCCCAGACACTACATCTTTTGCTAGCCGGGCACCGTCAACTTTCTTCACCACCATTGCGTAGGCACACATTTGTCTTCAGTGATTGGGTAGGGAAGGTGAGCATCATGAAATTTTGCAGCCCTTTTCTAATGTACCTCCTGGGCATGTTTCTGTCCGGATGTTACATGTATTAATTTCCTGCTGCTGTAGCAAATTGCCACAAGTTTAGTGAATTAAAACAACCAGGTTTACTTTTGCAGTCCAGGACATCATACTCCCTAAAGCAGTTTCAGTACAATAGAGTTCATTTTAGTGCAGTAGAGTCAACGTGCCTTCAGGGCTGGCCTCAGTGACTCAAGTCTGCCTCCAGAGAAAGGCGAGGCAGTCTGCTCATGCGAGGGTTCAGCCTTCACAAGCCCAGGAGCCCTTCTACGCACTCTATCACCTGGTGTTTCCATGAGCAAGAATTCACTGGAGCCAATCAATGGGGGCTTTATGGTTTTTAGAGCTGCAGTCCATATAGTTTTTGGCCCACAGGCCCTTTTTCTATCTCTAAAGTCAGCAGTGTAGCATCTTCAAATCTCAATCTTCTTCTCTTCACCATGTTTTCTGTCTCATTTCTTGCCTTTTTCTTATAAGGACCCCTGTTGATACATAGACTCCATTGGAACATACCGAGTAACCCACATCTCAAGATCTTTAATTTAGTTACAGACGCAAAATCCCTTTTGGAATATGACAGCATTGATGGATTCCAAGGATTGAGCAATGGGCAATTGAGAGCCATTAAAGTAATCCCTGATTTATAATAGAGTTTGGATGAACTGTTTAGTTTTAAGTAATAGGGACTACTGAATAAATAGCACAGAGACAATATCTGACCTCTTCTGACTTCATAAGAGGAAAGGGGAATCCAATTTGATATCTGCCCAAGGATTATTCCTTTGAGTCAGAGACCAGACATACTTTCACTCTCCAGCCTTCCGTGCCCTTTTCTGATACAAACAGTCCCTCTTTCAACACTCTACTGCTCTGCTGGGTTGGATCATCCCTTGAAATTGCCACATGATCTCAAACACAATACTCATGATTATGGGCATTAATTTAAGAACATAACACATTACAAGTCAGGATTAGAAATTGAAAAAGGATACAGTTCTTTTATCCAAAATGCTACCTTGTACCTATGCCAGCAGGCATGCCCTTCTCTCTTATTCTTTCTCTCTCATTCTCTCTTAGCCTCACCTTTAGCCACATGGGTCCTTGGCCTGTGTCCTTCCCAAAGGCAAGTGTTTTAAAGCTTTTGTAGTGCTGATAGATGCTCAGATAGCACCCCACTCTGCAAGCTACTTGTTCTATGGACTCGGAAGCCTTCAGAAGCCCAGCATGGTCTCTGCTGCCATGTCGATTTCTTTGCACAGGGATCTTGGATATGCTCTCCTCCTAGCTCTTCTTTCTTTATGGTTGGGAGATTTTTCCATTCTTGCTTCTGAAATGGTTGCTGTATACCCAACAGAATGGCCAAGCTAGTCAATCCCCTCAAAATAAGTTCCTTTCACCCAATTTGCCTTTAGTTATTTGGTGATAGTTACAACTATGATTGGTGGAAGAGTCATACCAGAGAATTCACTTTACTTCAACTTGTGACAATCACCCACTCTGGTGTCAATTTGAGGATTAAGAGTATGGGGTGGGGTCTAGCCTATCAATCTGGAGATAGCCAATGAGACCTCTGTGTGTGCC
This sequence comes from Nesogale talazaci, assembly GCA_004026705.1. Lineage (NCBI taxonomy): Eukaryota > Metazoa > Chordata > Mammalia > Afrosoricida > Tenrecidae > Nesogale > Nesogale talazaci. The sequence continues at coordinate 7,136 of PVJH01015779.1, forward strand.
TGGCCTTCTGAGAATTCTGGGAAAGTGGTTGTGGCAGTCATGCAATCATGTGAATTTCTGGATTGGGAGTGTAGGGGTGTAGTCTAACCTGTCAGTCTGGGCATAGCCAATGGGACCTCTGTGTGGGCATGGCTTTCTCCTGAGAATTCTGGGAAATTTCATGATATTTCCTCTTGAAGATGAGGACTTACAACTCAGTTTCTGACTCAGTCCCCTGGAGATGCTCTACTGACAAGACACAAGACTCAGTCCTTGGGAGACATTGCAACTGACAAGACACATGGCAGCATGCTGATAAACCCTGAGCCCTGAAAACTGGAGGAGCCACAAGAGACCACTGCCAGCACTGAGATGCTTCTGCTGCCACTGGATACACAAGACCCAGTGGCCTGTGATTGCCTGGTGTCACTGCATGTGCATCGTGAGTTAGAAGAAGACTTCATCGACTGGTATCAGACATATGGGCTAATATCGGGCTTATGACTTTGCACGGACTGGGTTGGGGTGTTTTCTTCATGGACAATTACTCTTGTACATAATACTCTTTCTTGTACACATATGTATGTCTGTGAATCTGTTTCTCTCGTCTTCATGGACGAGCACGACAGTGATTCCTTCTGGGAGGCGGGAGACGCTCTCTCTAGGTTTACCTCCTTGGAGACTTTCTGACAACACGTGCTGCCTAAAAGACTCGACTGACAAAGCTGGTTCCTTGCGCGACCTCCTTATAAGAAGCCACACGGACCCACCTTGATGGGGCCAGAAACCTGGACCCAGAGAAGCCATGTGGAGACTCCTGCCAGTGCTGAGATGCTTACAACACCACTGGATCCAAAGACTGTCTACCCACTGGCTTGTGATTGTCCTGTGTTCCGCATCATTGCCTGTGTTTCCTGAGTCTGAAGAAGGCTGTATAGACTAGTATTGGACAGATGAGCTAATATCAGACTTGTGGGCTTGGACTGGACTGGGTTGGGATGCTTTCTCAGTGTTCCATTCCTCTTGTATATAAACCTCTCCCTTGTATACATATGGTTGTTTATGAGTTTGTTTCTCTAGTCTACCTGGACTAACACAAACTACATAATTTACTGAATTATGCATTGCAGCATATAATTTACTGATATCATCATTGTCAGATGTTCACTTGCAGAAGTTTATATGTAATGTTTCGAACTCTTAAACCAGTAGAGATAGATTTCTTAAAATGTTTACAATAAAAGGCAATTCAAATGAAAACTAAAACATCAAATGAAGGTATTAGATTTAGATGAGAAGCAACATATTAGAGCAAGTGGAACCCTCCTATAAGTCGGGGACTCTCTGTTTTCAATTATCGAGCCACTGCCCTTAGTCTTGTATTAGACTGTATGGACTAGAGAAACAAATTTGACAGTAATATATATGTAAGAAAGGAGTAATTGGATATCAGGAAAGCATCTCAGTTCAGTCCAAATCAAGCCCCTAAGTCCAGTCCTAGTCCATGAATCCCTATCCAGATCAGGCATCTACCTGCAGTGATGGAGAATGTGGGAAGATGAAATGTCCAGGCATAGCAGAAGCCAGTAGTGCAGCAGTAGTGTAGCGAAGAGATCTGATGGAGCCTCAAGGTGTAGGGATGCACAGTGTGGCCACATAATCCACCATGATTCATGGATTGGCTCAGCCCACAGCTAGCAAATAGCAGCTAACTCAGGCAGCAGGACCCTGGTCTGATCATCATAGAGAAAGAGAGAGGGAGGCTGACTTTATTTCACTTGCCTTCCAATCCAGCTCCTGCCTGAATAACAGTCTAAACCCACGTGTTTCTACAGAAGCAATGTTGGCACAGAAAACCTAACTATCACAGTCTTCCAGTGTGAGATGTCCAATCCCTCTCTGCCTACTCATATCCACCCCTCCATTAAGGTTTTCAACTTGTATCCCAGAAATGAAGACATTGATTGAAGAAGGGCCTATGATAGCAGAAGTTTGGACTAAACCAATGGGTTTCAAGCTGCTAATGTTTTCAAAATACTTGAATATTTGGTTCACACAATTTTATTTGGTATAGTATTACGGCATGTAAATATGATGGAAGTCAAACTTCTCTGGCTGAAGTTAAGTGCTGTGACTGAATTCATCATACTCAGTTTCTTATTGCTCCCCTCAATTGAAGAGGTAAGGATATTATTTGGGACAACAAATTGTCCTGAACAAACCAAATTGTCCCAAACAAACCTCCAGCTAAGACAAAATGACTTCCTAATGTCTTGCTGTAGGGAGGCCGTACTCTCAACTGAAGTTGTTATCTAAGCAGACATAAGAATGTATCATATTGACCCTGAATTTTACCAAAAGTAAGGTCTGATTGGGTTGTTCTGGCCTTCTGGCAACACTGCATACAACAGAATGAAGCTCTTCTAAATCTTGCATCCTCCTCAGAATTTTTGCTTGGTCTGAGCCCATCATTGCACCATATTGTCAAGCCATCTCATTGAGGGTCTTTCTCGCTCTCTCTCTCTCTTTTTGACCCTGTACTTTACCAAGAGTTCTTCTCCAGGATCTGCTCCCACTTGATACCACGTGAAGAGTAAATGTAAGAGTAAAAGCCTCACCATCCTTGCTTCTCAGGGGATTCTGACTCTTCTTCAGCACAGATTTCTTACTGTTCTTGTTCTCTTGGCAGTCCATGATATACAAGGGCATTGCTATTCAAGTTTTAGTGCAGACAGGCATTTTTATGTTCATACGGGATTTATTCCAAACAAAACATATTTAGACATCTCTGTTAACAGTGGATGCTTGCAGACAAATTCTCTCAGTAGTAAAAAAGTCTGGCCACGGTGCCTTCAGAAAAAGGTTCAATCACAACACTGACTTCTGAGAGTATCTGATGGACCAGTTATATTCCGGGGAGAGAGGTCAGCTCAAAAGATTATGTTAACGGCTTTTTTGAATATCCAAAGGGTTGTGTTTGATAGATTTTCTTGAAGGATTAGAAATGATCGCAGGAACCTATGAAATAATGTTAAGAGAACCAAAAGTTGTATTGGTAAGAAAAAATGCCAAGAAAGTTGCACTAAAGTCCCCCTACCCTCCACCCCATCCTACCAATATGCCCATTCATTCTTTGAATAGCAAGAGCTTTCTTATGAGAATTTCATGGAGAAACCTTTCCCCACCCATCCTATCACTCTGGTCTTGCACCTTCAGATTTCTTTTTAGTTTCAAAACTGAAAGAACATTTCAAAGGAATGCAATTTGGGTCGATTGGAGATACCAAAACTGGCGTTTTGCCATGATATAAGTGAAAAAGTGCTGGATTCTTCAGAGAGGGGTTAGATAAATGTAAACTCCATCTTCAGAGATACTTAGATGTCACAGTAGCTTCAAATTTTGATACTTTTTAATAATAGTTTCTGTGATTTATAGCAATACCTTGTGACTTAACTCTATTCAGCATTCTTCCCTGATACCATAATTTAAATACATCAAACATTTTCCGTCTTCTTTCTACATTGTCTAACTTTCACCTGCATTAAGGCAATTGAAAATACTGCTTCAGTTAGGTGTACTTTCGTCCTTGCTTTTCAACACTTTAAAGGAGTATTGTGCAGCAGATTTACTCAATGCAATGTGTTGCTTAATCGCTTGACTACTGCTTCCATGAGCACTGAGTATGGATTCAAATATGTTAGTTCGGGTAGACTAGAGAAGTTTATAGAATATTCATATCTGTATAAGAAAGAGCTTTATATAAAGAGTAATTGCATATTGAGAAAATATCCCAGCCCAGTCCATATCAAGTCTGTAAGTCAGATATTAACCCTTATATCCGATACCAATCTTCAGACTCACAAAACACATGCAATGATACCAAATGCGGGAAGATCATAGGCCAGTGGGTGGAAAGTCCACTGGGTGGAAAGTCTTAAGGATTCAGTGGCAGTGGAAGCATCTTAGTGCTTGCATGGGTTTCCACATGGCTCCCCCAGCTCCAGGGCTCAAGCATGTCTCCATGTGTCTTGAGATCAGGAATACCAAATAGAGAGGGTATCTGTCCCATTTCCAGCAAACTTGTTATCTCCATTGTGCCTCCAAATGAAGTCACCACTCTGTGACCTGATTGACAAGCCAGACTCCACATCTTCCGCAATTTGACAGATTATGTGTAACTGCCACAGCAAACAAGAGGAAATCCTTGGCAACTTCAATTTTCCTCCCTTTACCATGATGTTGCTGTCTAGTCCAGTTGTGAAGATTTTGGTTTTCTTTATATTGAGCTGTAATTCATCCTGCAGACTGCACTCCTTCATTTCATCAACAAGTACTTCAAATCCTCCTCACTTTCAGCAAGGTGGGTTGTAAGTGAAGAATACTGAGAGTAGTATGAACTTCCAAAGAACAAACATCTGTCTTAGAAGAAATACAGCCAGAAAACTCCTTAGAAGCTAGGATGACAAAATTTTGTCTCATGTACTTTTTAATTTACCTTGAGTGTGTATTTCTTTTATATTGTGGGTACATCTCTTAGTGCTAAACTAACCAGATGACTGGCTCCTACTTTTCGGAAAGTCATACATTCTGGGTTTAAATATGACTCTATTCTTTGCCTCCCACCGCCCTTTTAAAAGGAGGATGTTCTCAGAAAGGAAAACATTCCTTGCAAGAAAAGGGAAATGTATTCTTCCACACTGAACTGCAGCAGCATCAACTGAACACCGTCAACAGGGTCTTGGGAAACTCCACCCTCCCGGAAAGTATTTGTTCACAGATAATCACAGATGATTAAATTTCCTGGAGAGTTTACAAAACCAATCTCTTAATTGTTGGAATAGGAATAAAATTAAAAGGATACAAAACCAAATCCTTTATTTTAGTAACTAAGAAGCTGTGGACAATTCCATGATACTATTATGAAGGATACACAAATTGGCAAGAAAGTAGGGGAAAAGAGCCTGGAGAAAAGTAGATTGAATAGACGTTGAGTGTTACCCCTGATCTAGCCATGGTGCCAGCTGTATCCAAAGAGATCCATTTGGAGTTCTTTGGAGATTAAATTCAGACATGTATAAAAGTTAGGTCAGAGTCTCAAGAATAGATGTTCAAAACCTGCTAGATTGTGATCCCCAGCCCTGCATCCTGAAACTGCTGTCTCTGGGCCGCACTGACCTGACAGAAGCAGCCCTTTTTTTTCTGGGGGTGTTTAAGTTCCAAGGTTGAAGTTGTAATGAAGAAAATCTGACAGAAGGGAAAACAAAGCCCAACAATAAAAACAACTAATGAAAGAGGGAATCAAGGTGAATTTAGATTTCTAAAAATGTTCTGTTTCTGGCCAAGGGAAATCACTCATTTGGCCAGCTGGTCTCCTGAGATTCTAGTCTGGGTCCAGAGGCAAATGGAGCAGATGTTGCAGCTTCTTCCTTGAACTGTACAGGCAGCTTTATATCATGGCTTAGGGTCCCCAGACTTAATTCTCCAAGACATTGGAGCTTATGCCTGTCCTCTCAATACATGTAGTTTATGATTCCAAGATGACAGTCCTGTGACTGCCCAGGCTGTCCCACCCTGGAAGCAAACAGGGAAGGGGGGAGACTGTATTCTTGGCAGACATTGCAGCCTATTGTGTCCTTTGGCAAATCCTGCCACTTCTGGAAAGACCTATTGCTGTTGATATTTCAGTCCCTCCCACTCCCTCCCTCTTCCTGTCACTCAGACCTGTTTTCCTCACCGCACAGAGAATCCCCATTGGTTTTTTTTAAGTCAATACTTCTTCCATGTTCATGACCATATCCATGTGCCCTGAATAATCTAAGGTTCTTGGTAGGCTTGCAGGACAAGTTAACGACACATAAACAGGTCACTCTATCATTCCATAGTCAAGGGAGACTCACTGAAATGAAATCTAAAATCAATTAAAATGTCAAGAGTGAGACTTTAAAAGAAGAATTGTGAGAGGAACATTGGCATCACATGTGAAGAGCATAGCAGCTGTTCCAATACCGTTAGAAAGACTCAGCCCACATGCGAGGCAGATGCTCACATCCCAAAGTCCCGAGCAGCTTGCACACTGGGTTGGAGGCGGGGAGGAGAAGGAGAAGGTGTGAACTGTCAGCTCACGCATTTCACGGCCATTCACAGAATTGCTTCTGGACTGATGCCCAAACCAGACCAAACACACTACCATCAGTTCAGTTCCAGTTCACAGTGACCCTATAGGGCAGAGTAAAATTTCCTCTGCCACATCTTAGATCAGACGGTGAGTTGCGACCAATGGCCTTCTGGTTAGTGGTCAAGTACCTAAACCACTGTGCCACTAGGACACCTGGATTGGTAAGAACTTTTGATTCAAGCTTAGTCTCTGAAGCTGGAACTTTTTACAAAATGAAAGCAGTCATAAAGGCTTACGTGAAACATATTGTGCTTAATTGAGTTTCTGTTGCCTTATATAAGCTTCTATTTCAAGTAACTTAATCTTGTCTTTTCAACTAGACTGTAAATTCCAGGAGATCAGAGACTGAGTCGTGGACTTCTGTTTCCTCTATATGTGACTATGCCAGCTAAACAGCTAGTTAATAAGGGTGTAATGCAGAATGGTGCCTGATTCATTCACAAAGCTCATTTTCCCCTGCATAGCCTATCTATAATCTCTTATTAAAAGAGATAGATTTTGAAATGCCCCATGTGTTAGGGTGGGTTGACTGGACAAACAAATCCAGTGACTCTCTTTTATGTGTAGGAGAGTGCTTTATATCAAGAAGTTATTTATATATCCGATAGATGAATATGGCAGAGTGTCAGGACACAAGATCAACAAACAAGTCTATCACACTGCTGTGCACATCAGAAAAGATCGCAGAAGAGGTGATTAAAAAGGGAGTACACTTTTGTGGTATATATTTAATCATTTGTCATTTGGAGGATGAAGAGTGTAGGGGTGGAGTCTAGCCTGTCAATTTGGAGGCAGACAATGAGACCTCTGTGTGGGCATGTCCTTCCCCTGAGAATTCTGGGAAATCCAGTATTCCTTCTTGGAGGCAGGAGACACTATTTCTCTCACTGCTCACTCCTTTGGAGATGCCCTACTGACAAGACACATGGCACTACACTGATAGACCCCATGCCCTGGGAACTGGAGGAGCCACTTGGAGACCCCTGCCAGGGCTGAGATGTTTACAATGCCACTGGATCCAAAGACTTTCTATTTACTGACTTATGATAATCTTGTATTTGACTTCATTGCGTATGTTTCATGAGTTTTAAGAGGACTTTATAGATTTGTATCAGACATAGGGGCTAATATTAGACTTATGGCCTTGGACTGGACTGGGTTGGGATGTTTTCTTCATGTCCAATTACTCTTTGTATAAACCTCTCCCTTATATACATATGAGTGTCTCCATGAATTTGTTTCTCCAGTTTACTCAGACAGACACCCCTTTACAATAGCCAAGCACAAATTGAAATATCTAGGGATATACCTGACTAAAAACACAAATGATTTGTACGAGGAAAACTACAGAACACTGTTATAAGAAGCCAAGAGTAACCTCAACAAATGGAAGAATATCCCATGCTCATGGACTGGAAGACTCAAAGTAGTAAAGATGTCAGTTCTGTGCAAGGCACTATGTAAGTTTAATGCTATCCCATACAAATACCACCATCTTTCTTCAAAGAATTGGAAAAACTGATGACCAAATTCATAAGGAGAGGGAAGAAGCCCAGAATTAGCAGAGAAATTCTCAGGAAGGAGGACAAAGTGGGAGGACTTGGTCTACCTGACTTTAACATCTATTATATAGCCAAAGTGGTCAAAACAGCATGGTGTTGCTATAATGACAGATACTCAGACCAATGGAAAAGAACTGAAAACCCAGAAATAAAATCATTAGCATACTGACAACTGATCTTGGATAAGGTCCCAAAATATCAAATGGGCCCTCTTCAAGATATCGACCTGCAGAAAAATGAAGCAAGACTCTTGTCTGACTCCATGCACAAGAATAAACTCAGAATAAACAAGAAGAAACACAGACCTCTAGGTAAAACCCCAAACTATTAGAGTCATCAATTAGGGAATTGGGACAAACCTGAGAACCTTGGCACAGGGAACACATAGGCTATGAGAAATAAGAAAGGACACAATATGGATAAGTAAATTGACAAGTGGGATATACTGAATGAAGATAAAATACCTTTGTACATCCAAAGAATTCACCAAGAGCATAGAAAGAGATCCTACACATCAGAGGTCTTTCTACTAAAACTATAATACTCTGCAAGCTTACAATAAGAAGAAACTAACTAAATAAATAAAAAGAAAGAAAGAAAAAACTAGCTGCCCACTGAGGAGGTGGACAAAGGACCTGAACAGAAGTTTTACAGGAACAGAAATGTAACTGGCCAATAAACGTATGAGAAAATATTGCTGGTCAGTAGCCATAAGAGAAATGCCAATTAAAACAGCCATGAGACACCAATTCAAAGATAGCCCAATTCAAAAAATCAGAAAGTAGCAAGTGTTGGAGGGGCTTTGGTGATATAGCAACTTTCATCCACTGGTAGTGAACCTGTAGGTATGTATAGCCATTATGGAAATCAATTTGGCAGTATCTGAAATAGATGGAAATTGAGCTACCATAAGACCCAGCAATCCTCGTATTGGGCATATACCCAGAAGAGGCATGAAACAAACCAGAGACAGACATCTGTGCTACAGTGTTCATCACAACACAGTTCACAATCGCAAGGAGTTGGAAACAACCCAAATTTCCTTCAGTGGAAGAATGGATTAAAAAAAAACTGTGGTATTTACATGCAATGAAGTACTACACATTCCTAAAAAGCAGCAATGAATGTATGAAGCACGTTGCTACATGGGAAGAACTGGATGATCTTATGCTGAATAAAGTACATAGCAAAGGAACATGTGCAATATGAATCTACTGAGGTAAGCTTAAAAAATGGGACATAGGGGGAAAGCTGCTATATGCATACATTCCTGAGATAAGGTTCAGGTACTATGGCAGGTACCAAACCCAATCCAGGGATACATACAGCAGTCAACTAAATAGAATAGAGAAAGAAAGAGATTAAAAAAGAAAAAAGAAATGAGTAGAGGGGGAGCAAGGTACTAACTCACACGAAAGGAGGGTACTGTTTATTTCTCCACAGGGGAGAGAGAGCGAGAGACTAGGCTTCAATCTGATGTATCAAGACATGAATACAACATACTGGCACATAGCAGGGAACCAATAGAGAGGTCTGCGGGGCTAGCCCCAATACCAACTATCTGGGCACCGTCCCTTCAGCTCCCAGAAGAATGCACTTCAGAGGACAGCACTGAAGCTATAGCTTGGAGAAAGGGACGTGTCTGATTAGGGCACACAGGAAAAATGAAGAGGGATAGAAAGGGAGGGGAACATATGCTGATCCACCAAGCCTCAAGGATGATATTGCTACTCACAGCAGAAAATGCACAGAGAGGACCAGAGGGCTGGCCCCACCACAGGACACAATGGCCCTCAATGAACCATAACACTATGTGGGACAACACTGAAGAGAGTGGGGGAATTGTGTCCAATCTAACTCCATCACACAGGCCATAACATTAAGGGCATGCAACAGAACAGCCAGGGGAGCAAAGTGATGAAATCCCCGTGGAATACCAAAAATAGACTTTGGAGATAGAGTGTGACACCCCAGCAGACTCGACTGGAAAACATTCATAAAGGCCAACAAATAGAACTTGAACTATTTGTAGGCTTTTCCATTTTTGTGAGTGGCTTTCTTTTTGCTGTTGTTATTTTGTTTTTCTTTTTTGTTGTTGTTATTGTTTTGTTTTGCTATTGTTTTGTTGACTTCCTTTGTTGTTTGTTTGGGTTTGCCTAGTTTTTGCACTTATTAAAGTCTCTGCATGTCTATATAGATAAGATAGGCGAGACAAATAATTCGGAGACAAAAACAATGGGACTGTTGGTTCCAGGGAGATATGGGAAAAGTGGAGATGGGAGAAGGGAAGGGGACGGAAACCAATCCAGTGCAAGGGAACAACAAATGAACTAAAATCAATGGAGAGAAGGGCATAGAATGCCTAGTGGGGCTTTATCAGGGGAAGGTAGCAGTGAGGAATTACTAAACCTGAATGAAGGCCAAACATGATAGTGGGACAAGAGGAAAGTAAAAGGAAAGAGAAGAAAGAAAGGAAGCAAAGGACATTTATAGGGGTTTAAATACAGTCATGTACACTTGTAAATATATTTATATATAATGAGAGGGGAACCAATCTATGTACTTATATCTATATGTTAAGAATTAAGGTTGCAAATGGACATTGGACCTCCACTCAAGTACTCCTTCAACACAAGAACACTTTGTTCTAATAATCCAGCATTCTGTGATGCTCACTTTCCTGACACAATCACTGAAGAAAAATGGGTGCACAAGCAAATGTGGTGAAGAAAGATGATGGTGCCTGGCTTTTAAAAAATATAACATCTGGGGTCTTAAAGGTTTAAAAATGACAAGCAGCCACTTGAAAGTAAACAAGCGACCTTCTAGCTCAGAAGCAACAAAGCCCACATGAAAGATGCACACTAGCCTGTGTGAAAATAAGGTATTGAAGGGATCAGGTGTCAGGCATCAAAAACCTAAAAATGATATCATTATAAATGAGGGGGAGCACAAATTGGGAACCCAAAGCCCATCAATAGGTGAAGCAACATCCTCTTACAGAGGGGTCACAGGGAGGAGGCAAGTCAGTCAAGGTACAGAGTCACAACAATGAAATATGCAACTTTCCTCTAGGTTTTAAGTGCTTCCTCCCACCCGCTATCATGATCTCAATTCTACCTTACAAATCCAGCTAGACCAGGGGATGTACACTGCAGCAGGAAACATGGGGAATTCAGGAAAGATGATCCCTTCAGTGATGAGAGTGGTGATACAGGGAGGGTGGAGGGAAGGTGGAGTAGAAAGGGGAAATCAATTACAAGGATCTACATGTAGCCTTCTCCCTGGAGTACAGACAACAGGGAAGTGGGTGAAGGGGCACATCAGAGGACAATATGACAAAATAATGACACTTTGTAAATTATCGTGACAATATGACAAAATAATGATAATTTGTAAATGATAATTGTAAATTAGCAAGGGTTCATGGTGGAGGGGAAGTGAGGAGGGTGGGAAAATAAGGGGAACTGAAACCAAGAGCCTAAGTTGAAGGAAGATGTTTTGAGAATGATGAAGGCAACAAAGGTGCAAATGTGGTCTCCATATAATTGATGTATGGTACTGATCGTGATATGAGCCCCCCAAAAATGATTTACTCTAAGTAAATAAATAAATAAATAACAAGCAGCCATCTAGCTTAGAAGCAACACAACTCCCATGGACGAAGCCCACCAGCGTAGGTGATCATGAGGTGTCAATGAGATCAGGTTTCAGGCATCTAAGACTCAGAAAAAAATCATACCCAATGTCAATTGGGGTGTGGTTGGGGGTGATAGTGGAGTAGATACCCAAAGCCTATCTGTACACAATTGGACATCCCCTCAAAGAAAGGTCACAAGGAAAAGATGAGCCAGTCAGGGCTCAGTACAGCACCAATGAAGCACATTGCTTTCCTCTAGTTCCTTAATGCTTCCTCCCCCCACCCCCACTATCCTCACCTCAATTCTCCCTTACAAATTGATCATACAAGAACGTGCACTCTGGTACAGAAAGGAGCCTGCAACACAGGAAATCCAAGAAAGATTAGGCCCTGAGGGTCAACAATGAGAACAGAGATACCGGGAGGATGAGAGGAAGATGGAGAGGAGAAAGGGAGAATTGGTCACAAAGATCAATATATAACCCACTGCCAGGATGATGAACAGAAAAGTGAGTGAAGGGCAACAGAGGATGGTATAAGGTACGAAAATAATCATCAAGGAGCTTGGTGGTGCAGTGGGTTAAACCATTGAGCTTCTCCTCAAAAATATTCATCTATAACTTGTCAAAGGTTCATGAGGGAGGGCGATCAGGGAAGGGAGGGGAAAAAATGAGGAGCTGATATCAAGGCCCCAAATAGAAAGAAAATGCTTTGAAAATGATGATGGCAGCATTTGTATAAATGTGCTTGACACAATGGATGATTGTGTGGATTGTGATAAGAGATGTAAGAGCCCCTAATAAAAGTATTTAATTAAAAAAAAAGTTATTATATGTCATGCAAACATCCCACCCAGTCCAGATCAAGTCCACAAGTCCAATACTAATTCATAAGTACCTCTTCAGACTTACACAGACACATGTAATAATGCACAATACAGGAATATCACAGGCTGGTAGGTTTAGAGTGCAGACCCAATTTTTGGTGGAAGCATCACAGAGCTCTCACAGGTCCCAGAGTGGTCCACCAGCAGGAAGGTGAAAGCTGAGGGAGAGTGAGGAGTTTTCCAGGAGCCTCATTATGAGAAGGCCACACCCACAGGGAGATACCTTCAGACTGTGACCTGATTGACCGGCAAGACTCCACCCTACATATCTATATGTCAAGCTGATATGAAATTATGTAAGTACCACACTCCAGAAATAATATTTCCTTTTTCTCTTCTTCTTTTAAAAAATTAATAAATCATTTTATTGGGGGTTCTTACAGCTCTTATAACAATCCATACATCAATTGTATTAAGCATATCTGCATATGTGCTGCCATATTAGTTCCAAAACATTTTCTTTCCACTTGAGTCCTTGGTATCAGCTCCTATTTCCCCCCTTCCTCCCCTCCCACCTTTGTCAACCCTTGACAATTTATAAATTATTCATGTTATCATATTTTACAGCATCCGCCATCTCCCTTCACCGGCATTTCTGAGTTCCCCCTTTCTCCCTCTCTTCCCTTGGTATACATCCCTGGAAGGAAGAAAGATGCTCCATGATTCTCCAGAAAGAGATGGGCCTATGTGCAGTTTGTGTGCAACTCACACTTTCCTGCCTCCAAATGTATTCATTCTGCTACTCTGCCTTCATCCTGGGGGCGCCCATTTCTCCTTTACATTCAACAACTAGAAAGCTCACACTTGACATAAAAGGCAACTCACCAGTCCCTCACCCATTGTGATTTGTCCAATCACGTGATGGCACATACTTTTAATGCCACCTTGCCTCCAAGCCATCAAGAAGTTCATTCAGTTCTGATAGATAGGCAGACTTCCTGAAAAGTATGTACACAACTTTCCGTTCTCCACATTTGGACAATACAGAATGGGCAGCCTAGTTAGTATGTTAGTGGTTTCAAGCCAGCTGCATGCTTAAAAGCACACTTTCTAAGTGTGTGCTTTTATATTTTACCAGCTGGTGAATCAGGGGTCTCAAATATGCCTACGCAATGCCATCATCCTTAGGATTTAAGGAAATCCAGACCCTCACAAGCTCATGGCAGCATGCCAAAGAGTAGAAACATTTTGATATCCAGCTGGGTGGTCTCTGAACATCTGTGTTGTTGGAATGAATTAAGGTGGAATAAAGGTGTGTTAAATGAAAGAAGAATGATATGTAAGAGACTGAAAAACTGCCTTGTTATGCAGAATAGGCCTTGGCAAATCTCTGTAAATGTTATGGAAACTAAAGGTCTCAACTATATAGCCACTTCTAGAATTCCCATTTCCTCCCATGCAATCAAAATATCTCAGCACATTTCCTTTTCCTGTTTATCAACTGAATGTCACAAGTGATATAATTTCTTTTCTGCCAGGACAGAGCAGTAGTTATGCTATTTGAATATCACTTGCAACTTTAAATATTACTCAGGTTGGCTTTATGCTGCATATATTTTGGGGGGGTGGGGGTGGGGGTCAGACAGGAGAGGTGGAGAATGCTGTGAAATGGGAGAATGCAAAGCATAAGAGGGATCTCAGAATTGGACTCTTGGCCTGGCTATTTTCTAAATGTAGACCGATGATTTTTGTACCTTTTCTTCGAAGTTCAAGTAGAACTATTTTCTTTTCTAAGAACAAAGAGTATTGTGTTAGGCTGAGTTTTCTAGAGAAACAAAGCCAATGTGAATGAAAACCAAAACTCTATATGTATGAAAAATGACTTTATATAAAGAAAGAATTGTATATCAAGAAAACATTCCGACCCAGTGTAAAGCAAGTCCATGAATCCGATACTAGCCAAACCCCCTCAAAGACTCACAAACCTGCCAGGAGATGAAGCAGGGAGCTGGGAGATCCCAGGCCAGTGGCTGGAGGGTTGAGTGTGTCCAAGGTTTGGAGGAGTATGGCAGGGCATCAACAGCCTCCAGGTTCAGCAGACTAGCTGGGTTGTTGGCCCTAGTCATGAGACACAGGATCAAGTCAAGCAGGAAAGTGAAGATCAAGAGAGGGAGAAGTTCTCGGTGTTCCTCTTATAAAGAGAACACACCCACAAGGAGGCAGCAGCAGACTGTGCCATGACCTAAATTTGGACTCCTTACCAAACTCAAAAGGACCAAGCTCACTGCTATTCAGTCAATTCTAGCTCATAATGACCCTATCCCACAGAGTAGAACTTCCCTTTAGGTTTCTACCACTTTAAATATTTATAAAACTAGATAGTCTCACTTTTCTCCCATGGTGAGTTTGAACCACTTACCTAGCAGTTAGCAGCTCACTGTGCCATCGGAGTACCTTCACACAAGTACCATGAAGTTGACATCAAATCTAACCATCACAAGTATTAAACAAGTCTGCAGGTCTCTAACTTATGCTAGGCACCCTCATCTTTTCATATGAGAAGTTTGCAGTCCTAGGAGGTGTAGGCCTTCCGGGAGTCCATCTAGCATCCTCTCCTTGGGAAGACCTGGGCTAAATTCAAGTGGTCTCAGCCAGTACTTGCCCTCAACATTGATAATTTCTCATACCCATTTGGAAAAGATACTCTTTCACAGAAAGACCCCCCCACACCCCTGTTTACAGAATCCTAAATAGAATTGTAGTTACAGAGGGAAAAGCACATGGAGTCCAAAGTAAAGATCTAGGCTATTGTCTTGGGCCTCATCACAAAGATAGCCTGAAGCTGTGGAAAGTTCTCCTAATCTCTTATTTCATCCTCAGATTGCAGGCTAGATTCTTTAATGAAGCCCCTGTTTCTAGATTGTTGGCATATGTGGCAGTTATGTAATCGGGTGTCAATTTGAGGATTAAGAGTGTAGAAGTGTAGTGTAGTTTGTCAATCAGGATATAGTCAATGAGGCCTCTGTGTGGGCATGGTCTTCTCATGAGGATTCTGGGAATGTCTATATTTCCTCCTTGGAGTCAGGAGCCATACTCTCTCTCAACTCACTCCCTGTAAGCTATCCCTGTGGAGAGATAGAGACATCTCACATGGAGAGAGGCTGATGGAGCCAGACATCTGGAGACTGAGAAGTCACATAGACCCCTGCCAGTACTGAGATGCTTACAACATCCCTGGATCCACAGGAATTCCCACCCACTAGCCTGTGATTTTCCTGCATTAGGCATCATTGCATGTATTTCGTGAGTCTGAAGAGGATCTTATAGATTGGCTATCATACATAGGAGCTAATATTGGACTTATAGACTTGATCTGGACTGGGCTGGGATGTTTTCTCAATAATCAACTGCTCTTGTATATAAAGCTCTTTCTTTTTTTGTATAAATATTGATTTTATTTGGTACTCTTACAGTTCTTATTACATTCAATACATTGTTCATATTAAGCATACTTGTACACGTGTTACCACATTCAACTACAAACATTTTCTACTTGAACCACCCCCAGCATGCACTCCTCTTTCTCTCTTTCCTCTAGTTATTTTTTAAAAAATTCTAACTCCTCATATTTCCCCTTCCCCCCTCTCCTCCCTTATGAACTCCTAATAATTTAAAAATTGTTATTACCTTTTCATATCATACACTATCCAATGTGTCACTTCACTCACCCACCCCCCACCCCCGTTGTCCACACCCCAGAGAGGAGGTCACATGTAGATCTCAGAAATTAGTTCCCCCTTTCTACACCCAAGTAGTTTATTGTTAAGTTGTTTATTTCCCCCTTTCTACTCCTCCATCCCTCCACCTTCCCAGTGTCACCATTCCCCACTAGTCTCAAGGAATTATCCAGCCTAAATTCCCACATTTCTGACTCCAATGTGCATCCCCTGGTCTAGTCGAATCTGTCTTGCAGAATTAGGATGATAGTCGGTGGGAGGAAGCATTTGAGAATCAGAGGAAAGTTGCACATATCATTGCTACTACACTGTACCCAGATGAGCTCATTTCCTCACTGCAATCTCTCTGGGAGAGGATGTTGCTTCACTTAATGGGCTTTGGGTCCCCAATCTGAACTTCCCCTCATTTATAATGATATAATTTTTTTGATCTTTGATCCTCGATACCAGATCCCTTTGATACCTCGTGGTCACACAAGCTGTTGTTCTTCTTCCATGTGGGTTGCTTCTTAGTTAAATGGCCACTTATTTACCTTCACATCTTTTGATAGCTGGGGACCATCAGCTTTCTTCACCACATTTGCTTATACACATATTTGTTGTCAGTGATCATACCAGGAAAGGGAGCATATAATGTTATGATTATCAGTTCTTGAAATCTGATAATTGATCCTTTTGGCATCTCATAAGCTGGTGTGCTTCTTCCATGTGGGCTTTATTGCTTCTGAGCTGGGTGGCGGCTTGTTTACTTTCAAGCCTTTAACACCCCAGATGCTACATGTTTTGATAGCCGGGCATCATCTACTTTCTTCACCACATTTGCTTATGTACACCTTTGTTTTCTGTGATCATGTCAGGTAACGCCAATTTAATAGAACAAAATGTTCTTGCACTGAGGAAGTACCTGATGGAGGTCCAATGCCAATCTGCTGTCCTAATTCTAAGCCTATAAGTATATGCATATTGATCTATTTCCCCATCGTCATATGAATATATGCACCTATGTATTTGCTTGTATTTAACCTCTATAATTACCCCTTACTCCCCAGTTCTTTTCTCTATTTCCTTATACCTCCTCCTGTTCCACCATCACGCTCAACCTCCGTTTGGGTTTCAATATTTTCTCTCTATTACATTAGTCTTAATCAATCCCCATCGAATCTCCCACACACATCTCGCCACCGATCCTGAACCACATGCTACTCACCCCATCCCTGAATTAGCCAACACCTCCCCCCACATCCACTCTGGTACCATCAGTCCCATCGTCCCCACCCCCAGACCGCCCATCCATCCGGATCGACCTGTAAAGAAAATAACCTGCTCAAAAAGAAAAGGGCATCCCATATTGAAGCAACCAAAGAAATGAAAACATTAACAAAAAAAAACACCAATATCCAACATGTACATGTACATGCACAAATCAAAGATAATAGCAATATAAAAATCTACAAATAGTTTAAGGTCTGTTTGTTGACCTCTAGGAGTGTCTCCTGGTTGAGTGGGATGGGGTGCCACACTCTGGCCACAAAGTATATCTTTGGTGTTCCATCTGGAGCTCGATGTTCTGTTTTACACTCTTAGTTTTTTGGTGTGGTTGTATTTCTCCATTGTTGACCCCAAAATGCCTTAGGTCAGTGAGGGTAGCTGAATTTCATATTGGAGCTGGTCATATGGTTCTCTCTTTGTATCAGCAGTTCTGAGTGGGAATATCGTCCTGAAGGTTCAGTGGGCCAGGATGTACTTCATTTTATTTTCTTCCCCCTTCATTTATTCTCGTGTATTCTGGTCAGGTATATCTCTCTCCCCAAGCTGCAGGTTCAGTGTTGACCTCCGAGGCAAGCTCCCCTGGGGGAGAGGCAGCTGCCCCTGTAGTTGGAACTGTGGTTGTGTTCTCAGAACTCTCCACTGGTTCTCCACTCCATTGCTTCATGCTGCATTCACATCCAGGAACACCGTATTTAAGTTTGGTTCCTCTTTTCCTGTGGAGATATAAAAAATACACTCCCCTTGAGTGGGTTAGTATCCCATTCCCTCTCTAATTAACGCCATCTGACCTCTCACATCCCGGTGTCCCACCCTAGTTGGTAAAGCTCTTTCATATGCACATCTGAGTTTCCCTGGATTTGTTTCTTTAGTCTACCCAGGCAAACACAGCATATTAGAGGGACGAGAGAAAAGGGAATGAGGTAATAACAGACCGGAAGGTTAGCATAGCTTTAAACAGTTCTGATGAGCTGTTCTGATGTCCTCTCTCCTTTGAGTCCCCATTCATCCTTAGAGGGTGGATAAGGAAGGTTACCCTTACTGGCCTACTGAAAATATTAGTACCTTTTAATGGACTAGGTGTCCAGGAGTACATGGTGTCTGTTGGTATTTTTCTGTGTCCTTGGAATGTAACAACTTTGGACACTAAGGGCTAATCATCCTGGTTTTTTTTTTTCAACAGTAAGGCTGAAGCCCCAGTCCTAACTCAACCCAAAGGACAACACTTTTCCTGTCACGAGAGACCAGTCCCTAGAGAAGGACATCATTCTTGGTCGAGTAGAAGGGCAGTGGGAAAAGAGGACAACCTTTGACAAGATGGATTGAGACAATGGCTACAACAATGGACTCAACCATAACCTTTATGAGGATGATACAGGACCAAGCAGTGTTTTCTTCTGTTGTACGTGAATTGTTATAAGTCACAACTAACTCACTGACTCAATAACTGTAGCAACAGACTTTTAGAGTCATGGTCATAAGGGACTAGGGAAAATATGCATGCATTAAAACTCTGATTTTAAGGGGAATTGGGGGACTTGGAAAGATTCCAAGAAGGCACAATACCTTCCTCTAATTGGTAGAAGTGGGGTAGGGAATTTCTTTTTACATCGTATGAGCCATAGCATTTTCACATGATGAGCTATCTTGCTGCATAGGAAATCTTGATTTTGAGACATTTTGTTCTAACCTAAGAAGCAAAAAATAATCTGCTTGATTTCCTACACAACACAGCTTCAAGAAAAGATTATGTGTTAATAGCTTATTAGACAGTTCATGGAAGGAAGAATGATTGGAAGAGGATTGGGATGGGGCCTAAGAGAACCAGCGTGAGGGTGTATGATGAATTGGTGTCAAATGCTCAAGCTACAAAACTATTTTCCAAGAGAAATGGGGAATTGATATTGTGCCTCTTGTTGAGAAGGAATTGCCAAGTAGGACATTAACTGTCCTTCCTCGTAACCTGTCCCCTTCTGTGTTGTACATGTGTAGACTGAAGGGCCCCATACCACATTAATCTTGAGGAAGTCCAAGTCAAGAGAATCGAGTTGCAAGAGGTTAATCCTATTGGGTTATTGGAATCTAGAAGGGAACAAGTAACCAGACTGAGAACAGTGATGCTGAAATCACTCAACCCACTGAAGATATTTTTCCTAACCTGTTTTCCTTGTTTACTAGAACCTCTTCAGCTTTCTCTTCTCCCTGACCTCATGTATCCTTATCTCACATTGTATTTTTCCTTGGAAAAGGGTCCAAGAGCAAGTAGCACTTGACAGAGACAAATGGGAATAAAACGAGACTGCAGGATATACATAGCAATTTGAAATTTGTCTGTGAAGTAATCATGATCACTGATGTCTCTGTGAAGACCATGCTATCTTAGAGGAATCTATCATGTAGATGTATATTTTATTTTATCAGATTTTTAACAGTCCTTTCGCCATGTAATTCACATATCTTATAATTCAGTAGGTCAATCACATTGGAAATGTTTACATTACTTTATATTAGTCCTTTAAGTGAATCTGTAGCTTATTTTTCTACAGGGGAATGCCCATTTGGTTGGATTTCATGTAGTACTCAGTCCCCCATTACTTACAGTGAGTGGTAGAAAAATTTACATTTCAACAATTTTAAGAAGAACTGAATATTATTTTTTAAGGTGAATCACATTTTATTTCTATTTTGTGATGCTTCTTACAACTGAAAAAAGTGATAATCTCTTTTAAAAATCAAGATTAAAATAATTAAACAGCACATTACATAGTTGTCATCAAAGGCATTACTATCAAGCCCACTGGATATTAAAAATAGATTTCTAAAGCCTTTTTTTTCTGCAGCCAAGATTAGGCTTTGCTGTTCAGCCAGCAGGAATGTGAAATTCTCATATGACATTTGAGCAAATTGAGGCTTCTGCCTCAGATTTTCAGTTTCACATAAAATATGGATCTAAGTCATAGCTCTGTTTTCAGCCATGAATTCCCCATGGCCCCTGCTGTGTTCCTCTGGCTGTTCTTGCCATTCCCCACTCCACACTGAGAACATTGGTACTCCAAGGACAACATGTCTCCTGGATTCCTTAAGGAACCATGGCCTGGCCTGGCCTGGTTCCCCAATGGTGTCCACATTGGTCATTGTCCTCTCATTCAACCTCCACGCCTGTTCCAGCTGCTCATGTATTAATGCTTTCCAGCTCCTCCTATTATTGCTCCCAGGGGTGTTTTTAGGATAAGGAGTGGGCATGTTTACAATTCAAACCGTATGGGTTTGAATGTTCAAGTTGTGAACTCAAACCTTTTCGTGATACTCTTTTCCAAATGCAGCTTCCTGTCCTCAGGAGGGGGGGAAAAAGAGAAACATGTCTTAAAGACATTTGGATATCTAGCTATTGCAAAAGAACGTGTTGTTGATGATTAAAGCCTAAGAAACCCAGAAACATATGGATTGCATTTCCTTTTAAGTGAGCAGAATCTTCATAGTGAAGAGTGTGAGTAAACTGATTTGGCGGTATTCCATTTGCGGTTGATCAGTAGTAATATATTTGAGAGATAAGACAGAGAACACACCCTGCTTTGATGATTCTCCACTCCTAGATGGCAGAGAATGGCTATAGTTACTTCTACTGGTGCTCTTCCTCAGCCATGAGAACTCTCATACAGCACGCCGATCAGCATGGACATTTCTGGATGATGGTTCATTACTCAAATGTCACAAAGAAGACAAGTCAGAAACAAGGACAGAAACACCAGAAACACCAAGGACGGCATTAACCAAAGGTAAGCACATTTATATTCTTCCCCAGATACACATACCTCAAGATGTATAAGAATGTGTTGTTGGTTTTGCTGCTGTTGTTGTTTTTAGATGCCACAGAGTCAATTTGGACGCCTAGTGACACTGTGCAGCAGAATAAAACACTGCCAAGCCCTGTACTGTCCTCACAATTGTTCTTAGGTTTGAACCCATTGATACAGTCATCGTATCAGTACATCTTGTATAAGGACTTCTTCACTGCCGTTCTCCTTTACCAAGCAGGATGTCCTTCTCTGAGATTGGTCTCTCCTGACAACATGTTCAAAATACATGAGACCACGTGTCACCGCCCTTGCCTCTAAGGGGAAATATAGCTGTACATCTTCCAAGTACAGATTTGCTTGTTCTTTTGGCAGCCCTTAGTACTTTAAAGATTGTTCATCAGTAATGCAAATGCATTGGTTTTTCTTCTGTCTTCCTTATTCAGTATCCAACTTTCCTATACATATGAGAAAATGGAAAATCCCATGGTTTGACTCAGGTCCACTTAAGTCCTCAAAACAACAGCCTTGCTTTCCAACACTTGTTAAGAAAGGTCTTGTTCAGCAGATGGATTCAGTGTGATTTTGTTGTCTTGACTGCTGCTTCCATGATCATTGATTATGGATTCAATCTTTGACAACTTCAATCTTTTCCCCATTTACCATGATGTTACTGTATTAGTCTGGTTAGACTAGAGAAACAAATCCATTGACACACATATGGATATAAGGGAGTGGTTTATATACAAAAGGAATGGAACCTTGAGAAAGCATTTCAACCCAGTCCAGTTCAAAGTCATAAGTTCGATATTAGCCCATATGTCCAATACCAGTCTATAATGTCTCCTCCCGACTCACAAAGTCACAGGTCAGTGGGTGCAGAATCCCGGCACTGGCAGGGGGCCCCTCATGGCTCCTGGTTTCCAGGGCTCAGGGTCCATCAACACCATCCAGTGGTGGTAGAAGCAACTCAGCGCTGGCAGGGGTCTCCACGTGGCCTCTCCAGCTTCAGAGGTCTGGTTCCATCAGGGCAAGGCCATGTGGCTTCTCCTGCAGCTCCTCAGACACTGCCATCTTGTATTGCCTGTAATTCATCATCTCTGAGACTAACTCCCAACAACTAGGGAGATAGCTTCTCATCTCCACGAGGGAAATATTGTGAGATTTCTCAGAAGTCTCAGGAGAAAGCCATGCCCACACGGAGGGCAATAGCTACTCAATGGCTATCTCCAGATTAACAGACTAGACTCCACCCCTACATCTCAATCATGAAATTAATATAAGCACATGGCCGCCACAGTTATCTACTGTTCTAGTTGTCAAGATTTGGGTTTTCTTTACATTGAGTTATATTTACACTGAACACTGCAATCCTCAATCTTCATTTGCAAGTGCATCAAGTTCTCTCCACTTTTAGCAAGCAAGGTTACATGATGTGCATATCGTAGGTTGTTAATAAGCCTTCCTCCAATCCTGATGCCACATTCTTCATATAATACAGCTTCTCTATTTGCTTGCCATGTAGATTGACTATGTATGGTGAGAGGATAAAACCCAGAGGTACACCTTACCTAATTTTAAATCAAACAGAATTCCCTTGTCCAGCCTCTTGCTCCATGCCCAGACTCCACATGAACACAATAAAGTATTCAGGATTTCCCATTCTTCTCAAGACTATCCATAGTTTTTTATGGTCCACACAGTTGAATGTTTTTGCATAGTCAATAAAACACAGGTAAATCTCTTTCTGATATCTGCTTTCAACCAAGATTTGTCTGACATTCGGCGTGTAATTTTCTGACATTAACCTGAACTTGTGACATCTCCTTGTCAGCTTACTAATGGAACCACCGTTGGAAGATGTTCAGCAAAATTTTATTTGCCTGTGATATTACTAATAATGCTTTATAATCTGAGCATTCTGCCGGGTCACCTTTCTGTGGAATGGGTACAGATATGGATCTCTGCAAGTCAGCTGACCAAATAGCTGCCTTCCAAATTTCCTGACAAAGCCAAGTGTTTCCAGCGCCTTATCTGTGTGTTGAAACATTTCAGTCGGTATTCCATCCTTGCATGGAGCCTTGTTTTTGGCTAATAAATTCGGTACAGCTTGAATTGCCTTGAGTGCCACCAATTCTCGCTCATATGCTATTCCCTGAAATGGTAGAATGTTGACAAGAGCTTTTTGGTGCAGGAACTCTGTTTCTTTCCAACTTCTTTTGGTTGTTCCTGCATAGTTCAGTGTTTTGCCCTTAGAATCTCTCCATATTGCAACTTGAGGCTTGGATTTTATTTTTTTGAGTTCCCTTAGTTTCAGATATGCTGAGTGTGTTCTTTTTAGTTTTCTAACTCTAGATCTTGCACATTGGATTATAATCTTACTTTATCTTCTCAAACTGCCCTTCGAAAATTTCTGTTAAGTTTCTTGACTTGACTTCCTCATCTCTTCCATTTGCTGTAGCTACTCAAAGATCAAGAGCAAGTTTCAGAGTCTCTTCTGACTTCTACGTTGACCTTTTCTTTAAAAAGATCTTTTCTTTCTTTGTGTGTGATACTGTTGATGTCCTCCCACAGTTCATCAGGTCTTTTGGTATTAGCATCAAATCTGTTGTATCTGAGATGTTCTCGATATTCAGGTGGGATAGACTTAAGGTTATATTTTGGTTCTCATGGACTTAAAAATATTTTTTTTAAATCTCTAACCTGAATTTATATACAAACAATTGATGGTCTGTTCCACAGTCAGTCCCAGGCCTGGTTTTAACGGCTGATATTGAACTTCTTCACTGTCTCTTCCCACAGATCTAGTCAATTTGATTTCATCTGGAGAAGTCCAATTTGATTTCATCTGGAGAAGTCACCTCTTATACTGCGGAAAAAAGATGTTTGCGATGAAGTCATACGTCTTGCAAAATTCTATCATGTGATTTCCACCTTTGTTTCTATCACCAGGCCCTATTTATCAACCCTTGTTTCTTCCTTTTTGTTTCCAACATTTGCACTCTAATTGCCAATAATTATCAGTGCATCTTAATCAAATTTTTGATCAATTTCAGATAGAAGACTTTGGTAGACTTCTTCCATTTCTTTATCACTAGCTTAGTGTTTGGTGCATAAATTTGGACATATTGAATTTCGTTGAGTGTGAATAGATATCCTATCACAGACAGTATGGTACTTCAAGATTGAATTTGAAATGTCCTTTTTGATTATGAATGCAATGCCATTCTTCTTGATTGTGTCACTCCTGGCATAGTAATCAATGTGATTTTCTGATTCAAAATGGCCAATACCAGTCAATCTCATCTCACCAATGCTTAGCATGGCAATCTTTTTGTATTCTACTTCATTTTTTGTCATTTCTAATTATCCTAGAGTCATGGTTCATATATTTCAAGTTCTGATTATTATTTGATATCAGTAGTTGTTTTTTCACCTTCTTAGTAGTGCCCCATCAGCAAATGATGGTCCCGAAGGCTTTATTGCCACAGCTTTTCTCCATTTACATCGCTGTGGTGGACTCTACTTTGAGAAGCCAGCGCTTCTTCATTCATATTTTTAATTTCTTCCAAGCTGAGGGCCTTATCTTCTTTCACCATCTATGACAATGGTCTGCTTCTTGTCATAAGGTTTTCAGTATCTGAGGATGTTTTGATTCTGTCCACGAAGTTTTCCTCAGTTGTGAACCACCTATTCCTTCTCCAGAGTCTGAAATCTCGGCTGAAACCTGTTTACTTTAGGTGAAATACTGATGGCATAGCTACCAGCATTACAGCAACACACAAACCACACAGTATGAGACACTGGCATAGAAATGGTGGAGAAAAATGTGTAGAGGTTGCAAAATCACAAAGAGGCGGCTCAGTTTTTGTAGAGCTTTGGGTGGGTTTGGAAAAAGGTGGGTATGGGCATCCAGTCTTTGAAATGAACTAGTTAAGACCTGTTATCAATACTCTGAATTCAGCAAAGTAGTGTAGTAACCAGAGTCGTATTATGAATAATCTGCCATCAAGGCCTGTGATGAAAATGAGCATTCTATTTCTATCTCTTAATTTTTTTGAAGTTGATAGCTTCTTTGAAATTGGGACCTATATTATTCTAAAAGAACACCAGGCCCTGGCAAGAACAGGGGTCACAGCTGGCCAATAGCACCCTCGCTGCCCTTAATTTCCAGAGTATTGCATTGATTCACAATATCATCGCTGCAGACTCGATTTGTGTACATGCAGCATAATCGTGTGTGTGTGTGTGTGTGTGTGTGTTCCAACCAGCTTCCCTGTCTTGCCGTCCTCCTCTCTCACCATGATGTCATCTCTTGCTGATGTAAATAGGATGCCATGGAACCAACTTGTATTCTTCCCTTCGTGTCATTTCCCTGTAGACTAAGTCACCATATCCTGTTGACTTTCGAAAAAATATTTTTCTTTGAGAAAAGGCAACACTTGACCTTACCTGCACCAGTTTCTCCTTTCCAAATATAACCACCCCCGTCTAACACTTCATCACCTCATCGCCGTGGTTTCAGCTTCTCCTCTTTCCAGACCACACAGCTTTCTGCCCAGCTTTGCCAAATTCTGTAGGAGAAACATGTTTTCAATTGCGTCCAGCCATTCTCGGATTCTTTAGGTGCCTCTTAAATTCCCATCACAGCGACCATAACCTGCTTTGGAAAATCTGACCCTGCCCTATCCACCTCAGCACAAGTCCTTTCTCCTTGGCTGGTCTCTCAAGTTCATCTCACCTTCCTATCCGTACACCACACTTAAGTCTCTTCTCAGTGTGAGTGACACTTTCCCCCTTCTCCTGGAGGCCAAAAGCAAACATAAAAGCCACAGCTTTCAAAAAGACTTCTCTCACTCTTTGCACCTCTCCCCCTGCCTAAGAAGTGGATGACTAATTGTGTGTCTGAGATGTCAGCCAATATTGCAATCTCTCCCTGGTAGGTGAATATAAACAAAGTGATATTAGGATTGAGAAATGATGGTGGTGGCCTCCTGAAGAGATTGTCCATTAATTTCTATCCAGTTCATTCTCAATGCCATCTTTGATTCCATTCCCTTCCACAATCTGACAGCTGAACTCTTCTTTACATCAGTACCTTTCCTCCCTAAATGACTAGATTAATTAAACTACACAACTCTAGAAGTTACACGTAGCATCATAATGCTAGTCTGAACATTTCTTGAATACTTGCTATGGAACAGACACAGTACAAACTTCTTCACCTACCTTATTTCCATTCATCCTTATGAAGTAAGCAGTGTGTTGTGTGTCCTTCCTCTGCCTGGAGAAACCAATTCTTTGAGAAGGCAAGAAATCTGTCCCAGGATGACACAGCTGAGGATTGTAATACAAGAGAGAATGTGATTAAGTGTCATCACAGATGTGTGGACTATACTTACTATCAAAGAAGGTCTGGACAGATGTCCAGAATGAGGTTTGTCATCAATCGACATTTCACCTTGCTTGAAATGAGAAGACCACTCATACACTTGAGTTTTCCCCATAGTGCCGTCTTTGTAAGCTGTGTTCAACATCACAGCAGTTTCTGTGGCACTTTTTCCAAACAGGAAACACCATTTCACAGCCGCATACTGTTCTCTTAAATCGGCTATCACCAAGAAAGAGGTCCAGTGAAACCGCTTTTACAAAAAAAAAAAAAAAAAAAATCCACTGTGACCAGAGAGAACCTTCCCAACTGAAGCCACTGTGTGGAGTCACTTGATGCTCACCTCACAGTGAAAAATACGCACTATAAAAGCTCTGCTCTGCCCAGCGCAAGTTTTCCTTGGGTACTGCTTCATCTGTATAAGAAAGAGCTTTATATCAAGAAGTAATGTATATCGAGAAAATATCCCAACCCGGTCCAACTCAAGTCTATAAACCTGAGACTAGTCCATCAGTCCCTCTCCAGACTCATGTATCCACGTGCAAGGATGTAGAAAGCAGGAAGACCACAGGCCTGAGGGCACAAAGTCATGTGGGTCAAAGGCCGCTGGAAACCTGGCAGGGTTCCCACAGCGCTCAGAGTCAGCCGGCAGTAAGGAAAAAGCAGACAGACAGGGACGTTCTCAAGGTCCTCCTTATGAGAAGGTCACACCCCCAAGGAGGCACCTTCAGGCTGTGTGACCTGATTGACAAGTTGAATCGCAACCCTACCCTTTTATAGATCTTCACGTGGCATGCACTTATGTACTTTGCACAATAAGTACATGCAGAGCTGCATTTAAAGGAAACCAAACATAATTTCTAATCCCAACTGAAGAAGGGAGTCATGCCAGTGGAGTGGGTTATGCATCGGGAAACTAATTTCAAGTTCATCAGTTCAACACTCCCAGCCTCTCTAGGGGAGAAAGATGGAACTTTCTACTCCAGTCGTCTCCGAAACCCATGGGGGACAGTTCTGCCCTGTCCTCTAGGGTCACTTTGATGGTAGTGAGTTGTTGTTAATTTGTTTCTTAACTAAAGAAGTAAACGGCATCTTGGCAGAGCAAGTAGAGGGACCTCACTCTGGCAAAGATTTCCCCATAATTTATTTATAATCTCTTTTTAAAACAGTCTGCAATGTTTTTGCAAAATATCCATCTTCTTTCCAGTTTTTTACCCACAAACCTTTTATAGTGGATAATGGTTTTAGTCACCAAGATTACTTTAATTAAATTCAGTAGTTAGAAAATATATGTGGCCAAATTTCTTCTCAAGAAACATCCTTGTCCAGATTGGCAAACTCTTTTTGACCAACTTCTGTCTTTTTTCTGCTTCCACTAAAAAAATTTTTTTTAATATAAAAAATTTTACTCCCCCCAACCCTACTTCTTCTAAATGTTCACCACAGTCTGGCTGAACAAGTTGCCTCTCTCCTTTTAATTTTAATGTCACATCCTGGAAGACACTGGAGGAAAACCATTTCCCAAGTAATGACTGTTGGGAAGGGAACAGCAGTGAGAGGGGAGGAGCCTTCTCGGTGGGCTGATGCCACGCTGGCTGGCTGATCCTGGTGGAATGAAACAGGATGGTCGAAGCCAGCACAAAGAATAACATCTTCATGTTGCCACAAACGGTATGAGTTGTCCCGTTGAGGCAGTTTATTTGAACGTCCATGAGAAAGATGTGACGTCTAACATTTCCTTTTAAATACCCCACACTGCTGCCATTTGTTTCCCAGGCTTTGTGGTTTAGGATTACTAGGCCCATGGAACTTGGCATCCATCTGTTTTGCATCCCATTTGATATATGGAAAGCTGTGAACTGCTCCCATCAGATTAACTACATGATAGGCAACTTAGAACACTGCGGATGTGGAAGAAAGTGGAATCCAACCTGTAACTAGAGGCGGAGGAAAGAAAACTGGGGCAGACACTGGAATCAGGTAACTTCAAGGAAAGAAGAGGTCAGGAAAATGAAGGTCAATAAAGAGAATGGAAGAATTGAAGACAACAAGAAGTCTCCATTTCAAAAATTACTTTAAGCAGTCTGAATGTTTGCACATTTTATTGAAATGTTCATTCCTGGTGTTCATACAGAAACAGAATGTAAGAAACAGAGCAAACAGAAGTGTTGGAAACAGATGACAGCTCAGGCTGTATCAAACCCCAACCCCAAACCCCCTGCCTACAAATGGATTCTGACTCAGGGCTCAGCCTTCTGAGGTTGGCAACCTTTCTGGGAGTAGATCGCTTCCATTTTCACCTTCACTCTGGTGGGTGGATTTGAACCTCCGATCACTAAACTGGTTAGCAGCCCAGTGATTACCTGACAGCACCATCCATAAGCCTGCCTTCAAAATCCATCAGCGTACTCTCACTGTACTTACTGTCCCACATTTCCCCAGTGGTGATCAAAATAAGCACCTGCCTGGTAAATGAAATGTGCATGGAGAGTATTTGCCATTGTGATTGGCACATGAATGAGCTCAGCATTTTCTAGCAATATGTAAGCATGAATGGTTATCATGTTTGCTGCAGCGAGGTGGTAAAGGAAATTATTTGGTGACAGAAATGCTTCCTCAGGAATTACTGTTTAGTAGACACAGGGTTTCCATTAGAGGTGATGAGAAAGTTTTGGAAATAAATGGCAATGGAGGTTGCACAACACTGAATTAATACCATCAAATTTTGCATGTGAAATTGGTTGAAATAGCAAACTCCATGGTGTACTTACTGTACTATAGCAAATAAAAGTGTTTTTTAATTTTAAAAGAAATACTTCTTTGACATAAATTATCTTCTAATGTACAACTGTCATGACTTTGTAAAAGGATTACTAATAAGCCTTAGCTTTCTCTCTCAGTGGGCTGGAAAGTCCACCACACGGCTGCATCACTGCCGATGCACTGATTGCACTGCCTCTGAGGTAGCTGTCTCTCTGATGCTGCTGCTTCCACTCATGCCAACTCTGGGTTACAGTCTCGCTGGATTTTGGAGAGTCATAATGCAGACATTCTGGATCTAAATGCATATCCCCTTACTAGCTCTTTCTTGGTGGCAATGAGGTCCCCTCATTGGCCTCAGGGTTGGATGACTCATTTTAAGGCAGCTGGCACGGCAACACTGACCCCCTTGCTAGCACCCTGTATACTTAATGTGCACGGTCCTGCCCTGCCATGAGTGCCAAGCCTCCTATTTTCATGATCAAAAAACATTCCACCACTTCGGTGGGTTCCTAGGTACCTTCTCTGCATAGCCAAACCCAATCATTCGGTGGGAAGTACAAGACGACGGTGAGAAAGACTGTAAAAGCACATGGATGGCTCTCAGAAGAGCTCAGAGGTAGCAAAGCCCACATGGAGGGAGCACACCAGCCTGTGTGATCATGAGGGCTTGAAGGGAGCAGGTATCAAGCATTGAGGAACAAGAATCACATTGTTGTGAATGAGGGGGAGTGCAGAGTAGAGACCCAAAGCCAATTTGTGGACAATTGGACATCCCTTTACAGAAGGGTCCTGGGGAGGAGACGAGCAGTGAAGCAACGATGAAACATACAACTTTCCTCTAGTTCTTAAAGGTTTCCTCCCTCCAATATCATGATTCCAATTCTAACTTACAAATCTAGCTAGACTGGAGGAGGTACACTGGCACAGATGGGAACTGGAAATACAGGGAATCCAGAATAGATGAACCCCTCAGGACCAGTAATGAGAGTAGAGATGCTGGGAGAGTGGAGGGAAGGTGAGGTAGAGAGGGGCAGGCAGTTACAATGATCTACATATAGCCTCCTCTCTGGCGGATGGACAGCGGAGGAGTGAACGAAGCAAGATATCAGGTGATGTAAGATATGACAAAATAATAATAATTTATAAATCACCAAGGGTTCATGAGAGAGTGGGGACTGGGGAGGGAGGGGAAAACATGAAGAGCTGATGTCAAGGGCTCAAGGAGAAAGCAAATGTCTCGAGAATGATGATGGCAGCAGGTGTACTAAGGTGCTTGGCACCAAGTATGTATAGATTGTGGTAAGCATTGTAAGAGTTCCCAATAAAATGATTTTTTTAAAGAACAATTGTAAAAATAAACAAAACACATGGATAGTATTCTTGATATCATTCTACAACTCATCAAGTCTTCTGTCATTAGTTTTTTTAATGAACCAAACTTATTCTTGAAATTCAGGTGGGATATACTGAATTTTGGCTTTTGTGGACTTGCTTTCATTTTCTTATTGTCAGACTGAACTTTGCTCTGTTCCACAGTTGACTTCTAGGCTTGTTTTGGCTGATGAGATTGGACTTCTCCATCTCATTCCATCACATGCCATCCATGTGATGCCAATGTGTTTCATCTGAGGAAGTCCATGTTGTAGTCAATATGTATGCTGTTGAAAAGATATTTTCAGTGAAGAGAATTCTCAGAAAGTTCATATTTTCTTAGTATTTCTCATTGTTGTGTCCAACTTTTTCATTCCATTTCATTCAGGACTGATGAATAAAAATTGATTGCATTTTTAATAATTTTATTAGGGGCTTGTACATCATTTTTCCAGTACATAAATAAACATGCAGTATTTTTCCAGTACATAAATAAACATGCAGTGACAAGAACCCTCGCACGTCCGCTGCCGTCATCAGTCTCCAAACATCCGCCTTTCTCCCAGCCCCTGGTGTCGGTTCCTCCAACCTGTCCCCTGTTCCCCTGCTCTCTCTCTCCCATCAACCCTCAATACTTTATAACTTATTATTATTCTGTCATATGTTACCCTGTCTGAAACCTCCCTCAGCCCACTCCCCCATGCCCGTCCTCCAGATAGGTCATATGTAGATCCTTGCAGCTGGTTTCGTCTCTACCCCATCTTCTCTCCACCCATGCAGTGGTTCCAATCTAACCACCGGCCCAAGGGGGCTCATCCCTCCTGATTCCCCATATCTCCAGCCCCCCTCTCCACTAGTGTACCTTCTTCAGTCCATCCAGATGTGCAAGGTAAAGTTGGGATAATGATGGTTGCGTGGTCACATGGTGGTGAAAGGTCTAGGCAATAGACATCAAATGGGGGGTGGGGGAGGACACATATCAATGTGTACATACCTCCCCCAAAGTGCACACTGAGGAATGTGGGAGCATGAGCAAGAGTGGTGAAGGAAGCTGATGGTGCCCAGCTATCAAAAGATATAGCATCTTGGGCCTTAAAGGCTTGAGCATAAACAAGCAGCCATCCAGCTCAGGAGCAACAAAACTCACCATAAAAGAAGCTCACTTGCCTGTGCGATCATGAGGTGCTAAAACAATTAGGCCGCAGGCATCAAAGAACAAAATCAAAATCAATGGACTAATTAACTCCCAATATCACTGAAGACAAATGCATACAGAGGCAAACAAAAAGATGGTGCCCAGCTACCAAATGATTGAATGTCTAGAGTCTCAAAGACGTGAAGACAACTGAGTTGCCATTCAGCATGGAGACAGCAAAGCCCACAGGGAAGAAGTACACGATCAAGTGCGATCAAGAGGGCCCAAAGGGAGCAGATATCAAGCATCAAAGAACAGGAATCACTTCATTATGAGTGAGGGGAGGGGCAGGGTGGGAACCTAAGACCCACTGGTGGGTAATTGGCCACCTCTTTACAGGGGAGCCACAGGAAGGAGACAGACTAGTCAGAGTGCAGCCAGGCAGTGATGATGCATACAAGTTTCCTCTAGTTTCTGAGGTCTCCCTACCCCCCAACCATCTTGATTGCATTTTTAATCAATTTCTGACTGAAAAAGTTGAGAAAATCCTTAAATCTCATCATTACTGAAAGTTGATACATAAATGTGAATATCAGCTGTCTAGCTGGACTTCCTTGTAGGAATGCAGATATTATCTTATCACAGAAACCATTGTACTTCAAGACAGAAACTGAAATGTTCTTTTTCATATGAATTCCAATGACTTCTTTCCTCTTGAATATAACATTTCTGGCACAGTAGACTTTTAAAAATCATTTATTAGTTTATTTTTGTCTCTATAAACATATTAGTTGTAATTTGCTTAAAAAATAAAAGAACTATGAATAAGTACCTGGTTTCCTCTCCCTCAACTAATAATGTACGTTAGTGACAGCAGCTTATAAATCAGTAGGCTGAGGACTGGTTTCAAATCATCTTCTGCTATGGAACTTGTTCTCCCACATCCTAACATATGCACAACCCAAACCAACAGATTAAAAAGCATTAAGCAGTGTTGTGCTCTTTCTATTCTAGTATTAGCTTCGATGAATGCAACCTTTACCATTATGTTCAGAAAAATATTTAAGCCTCAAGGTCCCCAACAATTTGGAGTGTTGAATTAGTTAGCACCCAAAAGCACTTCCAACAGAAGTAGTGCATTACTTAAAGAGAAGTTTCTAAAACCAGTTGGGAGAACCTAAGCGCAGATGGAGAAGAACAGTGACCTCAATCCTGGTCCATACCTGTTTACTCTGCAGGAAGTCCCTGGCCATTGGTTGACTTTAACTGGGCCAGAGTGCAACAGGACAGTGCACAGTGCACCAGATTTACCATCTCTTAGGTTGCTACTATTTTCTCTTCTTTATTGAAAGGCTGTACTGAGCCAGGTTTTACCCATGACAGGCCAGCAACATGAACACTTTTATTGTGCTGTTCTTCAGGCTTCTTCTGAGTCAACACCTTCTCCCTAACTTCATTGTGTAGAGCAGGATTCCATGGAGAAACACTAATTGCATAGGGTGGTCTTCTATTTTAAGTTGGTCATAGTAAGGTCTTCTGTAATTAGTGTTCAGTGCAGCAAATCTATTTTTGAAACTCAGGTCGTAGTTTGCTCTCATGGACCGGTTTTGATTTTCTTCATCTGTGGGAAGAAACAGTGGAGAAAGTCAATATCACTAGCTAAAAGAGGGTAGGGGGTGAGTGGAGCACAGACTATCAATTGCGCATTTATACATTCTCCTTGAAGCTGAATGAAATTAAAGCCATGAGAGTTTTAAAAAATGACCTTGGATACATCCTGCCTGAATTTTGAGAATGTCTGAAAAACAGATTTGACATATTGAACATTCATGATAGAAAACCTCGGGGAAGGAGTCTGGTCTGAACAACCCACAATGGGGTGAACCAAGAAGGGAACATAACAGATAAACAATAGAAGAAAGGCAAAGCCAGAAAACCCTGAGGAGCCCTGAAAGCAGACTTCAGGGCAGGAGGGGTTCCAGGGAACCCCCAGGACTGGCAGGAAGATAGTCATAAGAGTCAGTGGATAGAACTGGGAATTATGTATATGCCTTTTGTTTTTACTAGTTTCTTTTTCTCTCATTTTATTCAATCTTTTATTTTCTTTTTGCTCTGTCTCCTTTATTGTTGGTTTGCCAACCTCTATAATAAGATAGACATGGAAAAGCAAGCCCAAGGAGAAAGCAATGGGACTGCAAATTCTGAGGGATTTGGGGGAAGGAGGCAGAGGAAGGGAGTGTTGAGAAAACAATGCCACAGACTGGGAATAGAATCAACCATGAGGAGGACATAGAGAGCCTGAGGATGTTAGAGCAATAGCAATCTAGCTGAGAGGAATTACTAAGAGGCAGAAAAAGGTTGAACGTGATGGTGCGACAGGAGCAAGGTAAAAGGAAAAAGAGGAAAGATCCAGGAAGCAAAGCTATGGATAGAGGTATAAACATAGGTGTGTACAGATGTAAATATGTTAATTCATAAAAATAAGAGTATTGGCCTGTGTTTCTTCATATAGTTATTATACAGATATTTATATGGCAATACATTGAGGTAGAGGATGGACTTGGGGCCTCTGCTCAAGTCCTTCCTCAATGCAAGAGCATGTTGTTCTAAAAACCTGGCATTCTGTAATCCTCAAAATGGGTGCATAAGCAAATATGGTGAAGAAAGCAGATAGTTTCAGGCTATCGAAAGATATAGGGTCTAGAGACTTACAGACTTGAAGTTGAACAAGCGACCCTCTAGCAAAGAAGCGCTAAGTCCGCATGGGAGAAGCACACCAGTGAGTGTGATCACAAGGTGTCAACAGGATCAGGTAACGGCATCAGAAGGTCCAAACAAACAAATTAACAGACATATTGTTGAGAATGGGGGGTATTAAAGCAGAAATCGCAAACTCATCTATAGACCATAGGACATGTCCTCTCAGAAGGATCACGAGTAAGGGATGAGTCAACCAGGGGGAAATATAGCATCTATGTAACACACAATATTGCTCTGGTTCCTTGAGGCTTCCTTAACCCCCACTCTCATGACCCCCATCCTACCTTTCATTTTGGGTTTGACTGGAACATGAACACTGATACAGATAAGAGCTCCCAACACATGGAATCCATGTCAGATAAACCCCTCAGGAGGGAAAGGGGTGGGAGGATGGAGAGGAGGGGAAGAAGGGGCAGCTGATTGCAATAATAGACACAAAACCATTCACCCTGCCTGAGGGGAATGAGCAACAAAAACCATGACGGAAGGGAAACAGCAATCAGTGTTAAGAGCTTATCAAGGGGTAGGAGGGAAGGCCAAAGGGTAACAAAAAGGGAAAAAGAGAAGCTGATACCAAGAACTCAAATAGAAAGTAAATATTTATAAAAAATATTGGAAACATGTACAAATATGCTTGATACAATCAATGTATGGGTTGTTATGAGAGCTATAAGAGCGCCCCCATAAAATGATCTTTTTATTAAAAAAAGAAAACCTGATGATTTGTTGAGCAACATCAAGAACATTATACATGAAGAAAGAAAAGGGTCATTAAAAAGACATGAAAGAAATGAAAGATTTCATTTTAGCAGAAGAGATTTTTTTAGCAGTTTTACTGGAACATACTTTACATATTATACAATTCAATCATTCAATCACTCAATCATATCAAGGGGCATTGGACAGTCACCACCACATCAATCTTCAAGTATCCCCTCCCCCATTGGATAAATCACCTTTAGCATGAGTTGTGCAATCACAATCAGTTCAATGACAGAAATTTCCTCCCTGCCCTTTTGAATATTGATGGGGATCTTTTCCTTCATAGATAAATACACTTTTTTTTGTATATTTGTCTTTATACCATTATGATTTTAGCTTTACCATATTAGTACAATTTTGGTTTTTATTGTTTTCTCTTGGGTCTGGCAGCTGTGAAGCACAGGAGGAGTGGATACATAATGATAATAACTGACACTAGGAGTTATCGGGAATGCAGGGGTGGGTTGGGATAATAGGGAAGGAAAGATGATTTGAGAAGTGTGTTAGTCTGGGTAGACTAGAGAAACAAATACATAGAAACTTATATGTGAATAAGAGAGAGTGTTATATAAAGAGTAATTGTACATTAAGACCTATGGTCTGATACCAATCTATAAAGCCCTCTTCAGACACCGCATGCAGGATGATCACAGGACAGTGGGTAGAAAGTCTTTGGCTCCAGTGATAGCATAAGCATTACACTGTTGGTAGGGGTCTCCACATGGCTTCTCCTGTTGAGGGCACTAGCATAGTTCCGTGTGTCTTATCAGTAGGGTGTCTTCTAGGGAGTGAATAGAGAGGTGTCTTCCACCTCCAAGTAGGAAAATACAGGAGTCCTCAGGAGAAGGCCATGCCCACAGAGGCCTCAGTGGCTGTAACCCGATTGACAGACTTAACTCTACCTCTTCACCCTTAATTCTCTCAAGGCCCAATTGACACCAGATTATGTAACTAGCACAGGGAGTAAATCATGAAGGTGGTAGAAGGGAGAGAGCACTAGAAGAGATTCTTCCACTTTCTGTTGATCATGGAGTAGCCAAGGCAAATTGAAGAAAGGATGACATCACAGAACTGAACAGAAAACATCAAAGGGCAGCTAGAGAAAACAACGTCAAGCAATGTGATAAATAAGCAAAGACCTAGAGTTAGAAAACCAAACAGAAGAACATCCTCAGCATATTTTAAACTGAAAGAATTCAAGGAAAGCGTTCAAACTTTCAGGTGAAATATTGAAAAATTCTTTGGGAAAGATATTGAATGATGCAGAAAGCATCAAGAAGAGGTAGCACTGACAGCACTAGTCAAAAACAAGACTCCAGGAATTGACGAAATACCAATTGAGATATTTCAACAAGCTAAGGAATTACTCGAAACTCTCACTCACATATGCCAAGAAAATTGGAAGATAGATACTAGGTTAACTAATTGAAAGAGATCTGTATTTGTCCCCACTCCAAAGAAAGATCACTCTGCAGAATGTGCAAACTATAGAACAATATCATTGATGTTACATACACGTTAAATTTTGCTGAAAGTCATTCGATGACTTTGACAAGTACTCTGTCAAGTACTTTGACAGAAAGTGTCAAAATTCAGGTTGGCTTCAGAAGAAGTGGAACAAGGGTTATTATTACTTACATCAAATGGATTTTGACTGAAAAAATGTTTACTTGTGTTTTATTGACTGTGTGAAGTCATTCAACTGTATGCATTATAACAAAAATATGAATATCCTCGAGAAGAATGGGAATTCCAAAATACTTTATTGTATGTCTGAAGTGATACCTAGGGCTTTTTGTTTCCATTAACCAGTATAATTCTTTTTTTAATTAAACATATTGTGATTGAGATTTTTATGGCTCTTACTTAATGTAAGATTATTATATTTAAAAAGGAGATACCCTACACAACATAGTCACTTCTTTGCTTAGAGAGAAGAGAATTAAAGAAATGTTGTTCAGTCCATGTGAGCATGAATAATGATGAGGATGGCAAGCCTTCTTTGGGGCAGTGAAGATTACAAGAATAATATGCAGCTACTAAAATGCTTGAGAAATGACACAAAAGACAAGGAGCTAATCTCTAAAATCTGTAGAAAACTGCAACACTTTAATAAGAAAAAGACAAATAACTCAATATAAAAATGGGCAAGGGGCACAAACAAATAGTTCATTGAACTGAACATCCAAATGGCCAATAAATATATGCAGAGAGGCTTGTGATCAGTGGCCATTTGTGAGATGCAAATCAAGTCACAGATGTGATAGCACCTTACACCAACAATGACTGTCAAATTAAAACAAGAAAAAGCAAGAGATGTTGGAGAAGATAGGGAGAGATTAGAACACTCAGACAATGCTATAGGGACCGTAAATAATTCTCCTTCTGTGGAAAGCAATACGGTGCTACCTCAAACTGGGAATGAGAATTCTGAGTAGCCCAGCAATCCCTCTGCTTGGGTATATATTCCAAAGAAATAAGAGTCATAACATGAACCGTCATATGTATGCCCGTATCATTGCAGCACTGCTTACAATGCAAGAAGATGGGTGAAACCTAAATGCCCATCAGAAGAAAGAGGGACAAAGAAATCTTGATATATATGCACAAATGAACACCATGAGTCTCTAAAAAACTGAGGAAACACCACTGGCATGGATTGTTCTGAGCAACGTTATGCTGAGTGAAATTAGCTAATCACAAAAGGACAAGTATTATATGCGAGCATTATTATAAGGAGGGTGTGTAGGGGGCAAACAAGACAAAATCTTTCATACCAAAAAGAGAGAGGACTTTGCTGTTTCCCAAATCAGGAGGGAAAGAAGATAAAGCAACAAATACACTAAACTGTTCCTGGGTGCTAGCTTGCATGAAGGGGAAGATGATGGTCCTTGGATGAAGGAGAAGAGAAATCAAGGCTTGAGGGAAGGGTAAACTAGTTGGGGGGTGGATTAGTAATGTAAACCATTGAATATTAAATGGATTATGTGAAATGTAACCCCCTACCTAATTTACTATTTTAAGAAGTGTTAATATTGATCTGATAGACACAACCCCCAAGACTATTGTTCCAAAAAATCTTTGAAATTTCGAATTCAAACCATTTCTAAAGATCATTTTCAGCCAAATAATAAATTGACTTTTAAAATAAATAATATCACCCATGGGTAATGTGTTCTGTTAAGCAATCAACTATATGAGACTAAATTGCCATCATTTACCCACAAGCAAAGATGAGAAGACCAAGAGGATTTGGGAAGTTGGGTCAATGGAAGTAGAACAAACAGAACAAAAATAATGAACATGCTGACACATTGTGAAAATTATAACCAATGTTATGGAGCAATTTGTATAAAAATTTTTAAAGAGAACCTATTAAAAACAGAGCTACCATTTTACTTTATATTTTCCCCTTGTCCTGGCATTTGAGGATAGAACCAGCAGACTTTTAGCCGCCGGCACCAAAGAAATGCTGCCAAGTGGACTGGACTCCACTCCCTCTACCTCCATACATAACGGGGGACCGACTCCCAACAAGAAAAGGAGGACACCAGTGTACTTTAAAAAAAAGATTATACAACAGAGTCTCTTGTGTGTGTATGGTTCTTTTTCAATATATAAATCATACAACTCTTATCACAAACCATACATCCATCCATTGTGTATGCCAAACACACTTGTCCATTCATTGCCCTATCATTCTCAAAGCATTTGCTTTCTACTTAAACCCTTGGTATCAGCTCCTTATTTTTCCCCTTCCTCCCTGGCCCCCCCCTCATGAACTCTTGATAACTTATAAATTATTATTATTTTGCCATATCTTACACTGTCTGCTGTCTTCCTTCACCCACTTTCCTGCTGTCATACACAAGGGAGGAGGTTGTTTATAGATCCTTATAATTGGTTCCCCCTTCTACCCCACCTTCCCTCCATCCTCCCAGAATCACCACTCTCAGGACCACTGGTCCTGAAGGGATCATCTGTCCTGGACTCTCTGTTTCCAGTCCCTATCTGTACCAGTGTCCATCTTCTGGTCTAGCCGGATTTGTAAGGTAGCATTGGGTATCATGATAGTGGGGATGGGGCCAGGAAACATTGAAGAATCTGAGGAGAGTTAAATGTTTCATCTTTGCTACATTGATCCCTGACTGGCTTGTCTCCTCCCCACGACCCTTCTGCATGGATGTCCCATTACCTACAGATGTGCGTTGGGTCCCCAATCTGTATGTCCCCTCGTTTACAATGATATAATTTTTAGTTCTTTGATGCCTGATTCTTGATCCCTTCTACAACCTGTGGTCACACAGGCCATGTGGGTTTTGTGGCTTCTGAGCGAGATGGCAGCTTGATTACTTTGAATACTTTAAGATCCCAGACACTATATTTTCTGATAGCTGAGTACCATCAACTTTCTTCATAACTTTCTCTTATGCACACATTTATCTTCAGTGATCGTGTTGGAAACGTGAACATCATGGAATGCCAATTTAATAGAACAAAGTGTTCTTATATTGAGGAAGTACTTGAGTGGAAACCCAATGTTCATCTGCTGCCTTCATACTAATCCTATAAATTTATGCACGTAGATCTATTTTCCCATCATCATATATAAACATATTTATCTATGTATATGTCTGTATTTAGACCTGTATAGATGTCCTTTACATCTTAGTTCTTTCTTCCATTTCCTTTTTCTTTTCACTATCATGCTCCACTTTCATTTGGGTTTCAGTAATTTCCCTCGGTTATATTACCCTCGATCAATCCCTACCAGACCTCTCACACTTCCTTGCCACTGATTTTGGATCTGTTGTTGTTCCTTTATCCCTGGCTTGGTCAACACCACCTCCTTTCCCCTCCCTACTCCTCTTCTATTACTCCCAGAGCCATTGGTCTCATTGTTTTATCCCCCAGGCTGTTCATACATAA
Organism: Nesogale talazaci; assembly: GCA_004026705.1. NCBI lineage: Eukaryota > Metazoa > Chordata > Mammalia > Afrosoricida > Tenrecidae > Nesogale > Nesogale talazaci. The sequence continues at coordinate 47,224 of PVJH01015779.1, forward strand.
GCCTATCTTATGCACAGAAAAACAAGATATAGCAAGATGAAGTGACAAAAGAAAACAAAATGATGACAACAACAAAAAACAATATCCAGGAAAAAATAAGTGAAAATACAAAAATCTTACAGTGCTTGCTTTTAGGTTATAAAACTCAAATCATGTTTTTCTATTGTATCTATTTTGTTCTTATTTTGACAGTTTTATTAACGCTTCATCCACATATTATACAATTCAATAATTCAGTCCTATCAAGAAGCGATGTACAATTGTTAATATAGTCAATTCTAGGACATTTTTTCTTCCATGTAGTCATTACTCATCATGTATTTTTTTTCTATTTGTGGCAATATTATACCCAACAGCACATTCTCCAATTCCACAACTTTTACTTATATAATTCGGTGTCATTGATTATACTCTTCATGTTTTACAACGATTATTAATACCTTTATCCAAATTATTCTACCACCATTGACATAAACTCAATGCACCCTACACAACAAATCTTTCCCCTTCATGAATGGTATCCATTTATCAAGTTTGGTTTCTTTCTCTCCTCACCCCACCCCCATGTTTTTCTTGATATACTATTCACATATCATATACTTAAATCATTTTTTAATGAGTTACATATACATAATCAAATCAACTCTAGTGCTCCCTCCTCAGCTCCAGCATTCATTGTTTGCTTCCCAAATTCTCTCACCCTCCTTTTCTCACCCCCTGCCTCACATCCACATTAAGCTATTGTATCAGTTATTATTTCTATGCATTTCTTCTGTGTTTCACAAACTAGAAAACCCAGCAGAAACAATAAAAAACAAGGTGAAGTGGCAAGGAGAAAATGATATTAATATAAAGATAAAAATACAAAAAAAAAAAAAGAGAGAGAAAAGACCACCATCCATATTTCAAAAGCCTGGGAAGAAATTCTTGGCATGGACGAAACAAGAAATACTTGATATTCAAAAAAATTCAGGTTGGGTTAAGGGGGAAGTCAACTGACCACGTGTCAAATTGGGTCCAGCATAATCAAGTTTACAATGCTCTCTGTCTGATAGTAAAGCTGTTTGTCCCTTGCCTTTGGCTAGAGGTGATTTGTGAGAGGCAGATGGGTTTGGGGTTCCCACTGCCTTCCATACATAGTTACTTACAAATTGGGTGTTCACAATTTAAGATTCTCCCTCCAACATATTTGGATTTTGTAAATTTCATCTTTGAAGCACATAAGCTGGTGTGATTTTTCCTTGTGGGCTTGTTGCTTCTCTGCTATGGCTGCATGTTTAACTTCAAGCCTGTAAGAACTCAGATGCTTTATCTCTTGATAGCCAGCCATCATCAGCTTTCTGCACCATTTGCTTCTGCACCCATTTTGTCTTCAGTGATTCTGTCAGGAAGGTGAGCTCCACACATTGCCAGGGAGTCTTGTGCTGAGGCGGGTCCAAAGTCCATCCATTACCTCAATGTATTGCCATGTAAATACATGTACATGGATCAATATCTCTATTTTTATGAATTAATATAGTTACATATATACATCTCTATGTTTATACCTCTCTCCACAGCTTCGCTTTCTAGATCTTTCCTCTGTTTCCATTTACTTTTCTCCTGCCCTACAATCATGCTCACCCTTCCGTTGCCTCTTAGTAATTCCTCTCAGCTGTTGCTGCTGCCCCAACATCCCTAGAATCTCTGCATCCTCCTCATGGTTGATTTTAATTCCTTAGACAATTTTGTTGAAATGTCCTCTCTATTCCTGTCTTTTCTGATATTTTTGCTATTATTGTGTGTTTATGTCTTTATTTTTATCACTTTGTATTGTTTTTCTGTGTCTTAGTGAGATTCAGGAAACAAAGGAGATAATCCATGTAGTGAATCAGCTAAGTTGAAGTAGAAAATGCATTACATGTATTAGCAGATTTTTTTCCCCAAAAGCCTACGTTATTTTGATATCATTTTGATTTCCCCAATGCCATATTGGGATTTTAATTATTAGTAATGATAAATTATTTTCAAAATATGTTACAACTAATAGTCTGAAATCTAGAATTCCAGCTTTAATCATGAAAATGAACATCATAAAGCCATAATTTTTGTTAACTCTTTCATTCCTAAGCAAGCTCTTTCATTGAGAGATCAAACTCTGGCCTGGAATTTGAACATAATATATGTTCACAATTAAGAAAGTGGTTAGCAATTAAGCAACTCAGCACTGGCGGGGGTCTCCACATCGTTTCTCCAGCTTCAGAGATCTGGTTCCATCAGGGTAAGACCATGTGGCTTCTCCTCTGACTCCTCCAGCTCCTCGGATGCTGCCATCATATTAATTTCTGAGAATACATTATTCAGAGCAGATAATCTACAAAGAACAGCTTCAAATGTATTTGATGGGACAGTCCCGATTTTAAACAATATTTCCCGTGTCCTGCAGTGTTTTAAAAAAAAATCCAGAGTTTTGGAAAGAGGGCACAACAAACTAGGGAACGGTGGGAGAACAAGAAGGAAATATCCACTCTCTCCCGTCACCACCTCCCCACCCCCCGTCAATGGTGTTCCACTTTACCAATGTTAAAATCTGGTCACTTTAGGTTTGGGGCATAAATAATGTGATATCGAAAAGGTGTTCCTGTTTTTGACCCTCTAACTCTCGTTTTTTTGTGGTTATCATAAAAAGACATCCGTGAATATACTCTGGATATTTTGTTTAGCCAATTAGAATCTAGTCTCTGTTCATTTGCTACAAATGTCCCTCTATGTTCCAGCCACAAAACATTTATTTTGAGCACCTTTGGAAGCAGTTTGTTTTACTCCAGCCTGCCAAAGTAAACATAATCTTTGTTTTGGCTAGAATGATTTGAGAGTCCAAAAGGAACAATCACAACTTCATCTGACAACGAACTCCTATTTATTAAGGGAAAGTAAGAACTATATTTTAATATTTTTCAGTGGGACAGAGAATTGTCATAAAACACTATTTAATCAAAGTATCATCATAAAAATATTAAGTATAATATAATGAGTGAGCTGAGCTCTGGTGACATAGTGTTTTGTGTGGGACTGTGGCCCACAAGGTTGGTGGTTCAAATCCAGCAGAAGCTCTCCAGGAGCAAGGCTGGGCTTCCTATTCCCATCAGGGCAGTGATGCGAAAAAAGAAACAAACAAAACAAAACAAAAATATAATGAGTGTGTTATAGTTTTTGAATGTATACATTAGTCTGAGTAGACTAAAGAAACAAATTCATAGACACACATATGGATATAAGAAAAAGGTTTATATACAAGAGGAATGGGACATTGAAAAAGCATCCCAGCCCAATTCAGTTCAAAGTCTTAAGTCCGATATTAGCCCATATGCCCGATAATCGGTCTATAATATCCCCTTCCAACTCACGAAGTCATAGGCCAGTTTGTGCAGAGTTCCTGCACCAGCAGGGGTCTCTCCATGGCTCCTTGCTTTCAGGGCTCAAGGTTTATCAACAGCATCCAGTGGTGGTAGAAGCAACTCAACACTGGCAGGGGTCTCCATGTGGCTTTTCCTGCTTCAGAGGTCTGGTTCCATCAGGGTAAGGCCGTGTGGCTTCTCCTGCAGCTCCTCAGACACTGCCATCTTGGCTTGTCCATAGTTTGTTGTCTCTGAGACTAACTCCCAACAACTGGGGTGATAACTTCTCATCTCCATGAAGGAAATAGAGCAAGATTTCCCAGAAGTCTCAGGAGAAAGCCATGCCCACATAGAGGCCTCATTGGCTACTCAATGGCTATCTCCATATTAACAGGCTAGACTCCACCCCTACATCTCAATCATGAAATCTACATGAGTACATGACCGTCACAATATACGATTAACGAGTAAGTTAATCATATATGTTAAATTTCTATTTCCATTTTGAAAGAATTTAGTATCTCTTATTAGGGTTATATCTGTATATTCAATTTTAATTCTAATGAGTAATCATTAGTCATATGCCTCCTCATGAGAGTTTTTTCCCTCAGAGATCTGATGGTCCTTGATCTGGGTTTGTTGCCTGTGGTTTTCACTAGAGGGAAACATGAAGCATTGGACTATCCTTTGTAAAAACAGTCTCTCAAGTCAGCTTATAGAGGTTATTGTCTATCCCATGCAGTTCTGATAGTAGAAATACTTTAAATCTCCTTGCTAGAGACAAATGTGTCAAAGTGACAGAGAATGAGCTTTGAAAAGCATCTGGATGCAGGACCCACTTTTTTTCATATCCCACACTTCCAGCCTGAGTTGCATGTGAAGCAGAGGCAAGAGGAGTGGGAAGAGAAGGAGGGAGAGGGGGAGCAAAAAAAAAAAGGTAGAAGAAAAGTGTAGTTAGCTTCTCCCTGAGTGTGCCTAAGTTTGCTGTGGGTTATCCACCATTTTGACCATGTTGAACATTTGACTTTCCCCCTAAATTTTGTTTCTCTCCAAAAGAACCAAATTTATTTAGCATCTATTTTTCTTAAGTACCTACAGTCCATGTAAAAGGAGATATAGTTGATGTTTTGTTTTTGCTAGATGTTATTTTGGAGTTCCTGGGTAGGGCAAATGATTCATGTGCTCAGCTGCTAACTAAAAGGCTAGAGGTCTGAGTCCAGCCAGAAGTACCCTGCATGAAAGGCCTAGTGATCTCTGTGGGAGAAATTTGAAGATAAGTGCTCCCATACAGATAGATAATCAGTCTTGGAAACTAACAGGGACAGTTCTACTTTGTCTTTTAGGGACACCATGAGTCAGAATTGACTAGCTTGCAGTAAGCTTGGTTTTTAGTATATCTGGGTTGATTTTGGGATGGGATCGTGTACATTAAACTAAGATTGTTGTCTACTATTGTTGACCCGCCAAAGGACATTTCTCATTATTTCTTGTAAGATTGTTGTTTTCTGTTTTTATTTACAAATCCTTTTAGTTTCTGTTTATCTGAAAATGACCTAATTTCAGCATCCTTGTCTCAGACTTTGCTTTGAATCTTTGCATAAGACTTGTTCATAGCAAATACCTTTTTTTCTACAACACAAAGGCAACTATATACATGGACTTCCCCAGATGGAATACGCAGACATCAAATTGAGTGCATCTGTGGAAAGACATGATAGAGAAGCTCAATGTCCGTAGCTAAAACCAGACCAGGTGACAACTGTGGGACAAAAAAAATCAAGGTTCATATGTAAGTCCAGAATAAGGCTGAAGAAAATAAAACAAG
>PVJH01015780.1:0-52438 GCA_004026705.1 Nesogale talazaci
GCTGGAATCGAACCTCCATCCCAGTGGGTCACAGTCCGGCGCACAACCACTACACCACTGGGGCTCAGCCAGGAATCCTACTTTTAAAAGTGCTACTGGAGATAAAATTTTGCACACATCACCCATGATTCACATACAAGGATGATTTTAGTAACATTGTTTCTAATAGCTAGCAACAAAATCTAAAACTCTAAAGCCCTAAAGATCTAAAACTTTAAAGATTCTATTCCATGGGGCTGAGTCCTGGTGGCGTAGGGGTTGTGTGCTGGACTGCGGCCCACAGGGTTGGTGGTTCATATCCAGCAGCAGCTCTTCAGGCTAGGCCTCCAACTCCCACCAGGGGCAGTGACGCCCCCGCCCACACACACACACACAAAAGATTCTATATCTTATACAAAAACATAAATGAATTAGCTCTACGAAGGATGCATCCATCAATCTAAGCTACGCATATCAACATTGATGATTCTCAAAAACTTAAGAACATACACAATGATTCAAATTATTACACTAATGGGGAGCTGGAGTGGGGAGCAAGAATACAGCTATATATTGAGGCAATTAGAGAAAAGTTAATAAAAGTAGGACCCCTCCTCTTCCCCGACTACCTACATATCAATTCAAACTCATAGCAACTATATGGGATGGAACAGAAGTGCTCCTGTGAGCTTCTTAGACTTCACTTTGGGAGTGGAAAGCCATGTCTTCCTGGGAGAGGCAGGTAAGTTCAAATTTCGGAACTTGTGGTTAACAGCCCAAGGCTTACCTACTGTGTCACAGGGGATCTTGATTCCATAAAAGGTCTTCCAAAATCAAACTTTTATCTAATTTTATAATCTATCTTGCCTTACCCTCCGCCTTACGTTGCGCCTCATTCCATATTATTTCAACTTTACTGAAAACACTAAGAAATTTTGTCACAGGCTTGAGCTTTTTCTCCTTCCTTCCTCTTCTCTCACCAAGCACTTGTCAGCTCCTTTATACAGCCCCATCTCCTACAGAAAACTTCTCACCACTCAACCACAGCTAATCAGTCTGGCCCAGATCATTCTAATAAGGCAGCACTTCTCAAACCGGACTGTGTAATTATGACCTAATTACGCGTCGTTTCTCTTCCGCGCCTTGCTAAAGAGCGGGTAGGCAGTCCGTCTTTGTGCTCTTAAAACCTGATCGCTAATGCCAGGCGCTCCGCATTGGCTGAATGTGGAGATAACAGCTGTCACCCCCAGCATCCCGGCCACCTTTACGGCTTATCTCTTCCCAACACGTCGCCCACCCCAACCCCCCCCCCCCACGCCCCCAAAACACTTGGCTTTCGACACTCAACCGACAAATAGTGATTAAAGCGGTGGACGTAGAGAAACAAAAGCAGTGTTTCGAATCGGCTTTCCCCGTTCCTCCAGGGCCTCCCCTTCTGCACAAGAATTTCTTTTTCAAGTATTACGATACGGAACGGTGACAGATGGCATTTACCAGTTGCATTCCGAGTGCCCCGACAGGCGTTGGGAAGGGCGCGCCACGCCGGCAATGCACGTGAGACACTCGCTAGGTGCTGTCTGGAAAAGTGACTAGCGAGCCTACCTGCTCTCGGCGAGTTTCCAACAGGGGCCGTTACACCCACGTGACCCGCGGGGTTCTATTCTTTGGCGGCGCCGGGAGTGGGCAGTCTCCCCAGCCGAGTCCTGGCAACGTTCGGGAACCTCGGCGGCGGCCAGATCCGACGGGGAATGGGGAGAGGGGCTGGAGGCGAGCCAGGCGTTTCACGGGAGACCAAAGGACGCAAACCTCCGCCGCTGCGGATCAATGGAAACCGGGGGAGGCAGCCCGGGCCCGCCGCCGTCCCCTGGAGGGGGTCAGCCGCCCGGCAGTCAGCGCTAGGAAGCATCAGAAAAAGCCACAAGGCGCCAAGAACGCCCCGGAGCCTACTCGAAAGCCGGCCGCTTCTTACCGACAACAGAGAGCCAGGAGGTGCAGGGACCGCCGCCGCCGCCGCCGCTGCCGCCATCTTTCAGCCTGCCCAGCAGACCACCGCAGCTCCGGGGGGTCGGGGTTCTCGTGCTCTTTTTCAAGATTCAAGAGTCGCCCACCAGGGGCGACCTTAAGCGGAACCCCTGATGGAAGGGGCGGGAGTCCTGGTACTGGGTATGGAAACCCCTGCCACACACCCCCTCAGACACATACGCTCAGGGCGCACGCCGAAAGGGCCACACGTCCTGACGGACGTCTGGAACAACCAATCAAGAGAGCGGACGCTTTTCTGTAAGGGAAGAGAAACCGCCTCTTCCCCAGGTGACGTCACAAGGTAACACGTAACTCAGACTGCGGGGGGCCTAAAGTCTCGTGGGCCACTAGACAGCGCTGAGCTTTCGCAGAGGGGCGGGCCAGGCCGAGGAGAAACATGTGGGCGAGGGGTTGTCTTGTCCCCAGAAGCGACTAAGTTGAATGATCTAAACAATAAAAAGGACTGTGAAGTTCAAACTCTCCCGCAGTTACGTTCCTTGGGGCTCCAGGCGGGAGAGAACGTAAAAGTTGACTTGGGGACGCCTCTGCAGGTAGATAAGTGCTTACCTTTCGGCGAATAACAGCTAGGATTAGGGGGGGCTTACTGATTTGATCCAGTAGAAAGGAAGGGGAAAGGAAGAGGAGCTACAGAATGGAAACATTTCGCGAGCCTCTGCCCAATGAGATTGCGGAGCTCCCACCCTAACCTAGGACTGGCTGCTAGACATAGCTGCGACCCGGGCTTTGGGGCGGAGCGGGTTTAAAGTAGATTTCGCGCGCCGCGAGCGTAGGGCTCCCATTGGCCTGCCACTTCCTCCCTTTGTGGGAGCTCCCTGCGTAGCTGGGGTTAAGGGTTGGGAGGGGCGACCGAATGACGCCATAGCTTCCGTGACCAATCGGGGGCGGGAAAGGAAGGCGGAGAAGGAAGCGGATCTGCCGCTGCCGCACAGCTAAATTGCCTCGAACTCCCCGTTTCGTCTCCCTCCGCCGCTATCGGGCCTAAGCGGGGGCGGCTGGGACGGCGTTGCTGGGTGGGCTGGGGCGGAAGTAGAGGCGGAGGGAGACGACGGCGTCGTTCGCCGGACCTTGGGCTCTCCCGAAGAGGCCCTGGTGGGCGCGAGGCGCGGGGAGGGGGGAGGAGGAGGGGCTTGTGGCCCAGGCGGCGGCGGCGGCGGCGGCGGCGGCAGTGCCAGAGTCTTCCGTGGGACTCCGCCTCGCAGCGGGCGGCGGCGGAGGAGGAGACTGGCGAGCAGGATGGCGGCCTCGGCCCTGTATGCCTGCACCAAGTGTACCCAGCGCTATCCCTTCGAGGAGCTCTCCCAGGGGCAGCAGCTCTGCAAGGTCCGTGGGCACTGGGCGGCGGGCGGGCCGACGGGCGGGGTTTCCTCGGCAGTATCCCGCGAGGCCGGGGTGGGGGGTTGGGGGGACGCGCTGCACTGCAGCCTCACTCTTTGCCGGCTCCTCGGGGATCCGGGGGTCTGGAGCCTTTCCCCCATCAGAGACCTCTTTATCCAAGGGCCTAGGGATGAGCTGGAAAAGGTCCTTCCGAGGGATACGGAATCGTGTCCTCTTCTGAGAGGCCCCGGGCGGGGATCTCGGAAGGGTCGGAGTGAAAGCAGCCACCTGTCTATGCCGCAGAGACCCCGGGGTGGAGATGTTTTCATCTCGATTTTCTACCTGATCTGTCCTCTCCTTCCACCAGGAGGCAGGGGACGGCTTTTGCACTTTCTTGCTAGGAACCCGAAGCCGCAAAGCTGATGGCATCCTCCTCCCCTGTTCAGGAAAGCGAAGCGACTGGCTTGGGAACAGAATGCTCTGATTTGGAGCACCTTCCATCCCATAAAGCCGGGATGCTGTCTGTGAGCAACGGTGCCAAATAATAAGTAGTTTCCTATTTAACCAGCCCTTGAGATCGGCCCTGACAGCTTTCTTAATTATTTGGAGCATACCCACATCTAATAGAAACAAAGACACCTATGCCTTCCGTAAGAAATTATACTGTTCTTGGTCACTCACATGATTGATCGTTCATTTGTCTATGTCAGGGCACGGGTCGTGTTGTGTTTTCAACATCTAGCTAGGCTGTGTAATAATTTTCTACCCCAAAAGTGAGATTTGAGACTTTTAAGATAGGTACTGACGAATGTATTGTTTCCTTGCAGGAATGTCGGATTGCACATCCTATTGTAAAATGTACTTACTGCAGATCAGAATTTCAGCAAGAGAGGTTTGTTGATTGTGAATCATTTTTGTTGAACAGTTTTTGATTGTTAAAGACAAAGCATTGTCTTTAAACACTTGGGGTTGGCAATCTATTGGTAACAAATTATTTTTTAGATGGTTTCATTTCCCAAATTAAGGTCATAAATCCTTTGGAAAGAGAATGCTCACATACACATGCACAAACTGCCTATTTCTTGGAATTCAGTTTGTACATGAAAAAATACAGAGTGAATTACCCGATGGAAAATATACAGCCCTGCTAACAAATTTAAGCAACTGCTATTAAATAATTTTAGAAGCTTTATATTAAAACTAGGTTAAAGCATTACTACTAATGTGAAACTGAGGAAAGGGCTATGGCAGCGGGTGCTCAACCTGTAGGTCACGACCCCTTTTATCCCAGTAGCAAAATTACAGTTAGGAAGTAGCAACAAAAATAATTTCGTGGTTGGGGGTCACCACAATATGAGGAATGATATTAAAGGGTCAGGACATTAGGAAAGTTGAGAACTGCTAACTTAGAGAAACTATAAAAGAAAGTAGCCCAAAGAAGAAAAAATAACTTAGTAAGTATAAAAGAAACAAATTTACTGCCGTTGAGTTAGTGTCAACTCATAATGACCATGTAGGACTGGTAGAACTGCCCCCTGTGAGTCTCCAAGACTGTAATTCTTTTCGGGAGTAGAAAGCCCCATCTTTCTCCCTTGGTTTCGAACTATTGACCTGGCAGTTGGCAGCTCAAAACATAACCACGACACCACCAGAGCTCCTATAAGTAGGTATACACAAATAGACATTCATAACACTGACGAAGGTCCCAGTTAAGTGAGCACTGATATATAAAGCTTTACTGTGTGAGGATTTTGGACCTAGGTCAACATTGAGGTAAGATAAGAAACACTGCTTTCTCTCTTTATGAGAGGTAAAAAAATGTAGGTAAAAAAATAAATTCTTGGGCTCTGTTAAATACTTTTAAGTACTGTAAATGACTCATCCCTTTACGTTAGCTCATCATTATGTTAAGTTACTCCAGAAAGCCACATATATTTGATCATTTATGTACTTTTCTTTTCAGTAAAACTCACACAATATGTAAGAAGTGTGCTCAAAATGTGAAGCAGTTTGGCACAGTAAGTATGTGTTATGTTCTGTAACATTAGTATGTTTTTCACAAAGATCTTCCTTTTAAAAATGTGTGCTGCTATTTTCTTAATCATTTTAATGTTTCAAAAAATAGCATATGTAATTGTAAATAGAGTGATGGGGGGAGTGTTCCAAAATTAAAAACGGAACTCATGTAAATATTTTATGAATGTTGACTTTATTTTGAAATTTATGAAGTCATTCTCTTAAAAGAGTCAAATACAGCAAATTCTTGATTGTGGAGAACTCAGTTATCCATTTGCACAGATTTATCCTTTTAAGAACTTAATACTATGTTGACAGTATAAGTCAAATGTTTATTTGTAAACATCATGACACTGTTCTAATCGTCTTCAGGATCTACATGTGCATTGCAAGGATTACTCATTATAATTCTAGGTTTAGGGCTCTATAAAATCCTGTGTGGGTCTTTTATGTAAATTGAAAATTCACCTGTAGTATATATCCATAGTTCCATCCTACCTGTGCATGGTGAAAAGTTAATATATGCCTTTTAAAATTAATAGTGTAATAAGGTAGCAAGGATATTAGTAGTAGTTGATTCTCCCAAATTCTGAATAAATGAAATTTGTGTGTGTACCTTTTATTTTCATTCTTTATAACCTTTTTTGTATTATATAAAGCTTTTAACTGTGAAATCATAAAAGTCTTGTGATCTTATTTTTAAAATCCCAATAGAATGTAAATATTAGTTAAATGAATAAAAACATGGTAAATGGTGTTGCATATGTTAGAAAAACAGATTTGGCAAGGGTTGGGTGCGTTTTATGCAGTAAATTTCTGGTCCTTTTAAATGCATAGTTTAGATAAATGTTTATTTGCTTTTCAGCCCAAACCTTGTCAGTACTGTAACATAATTGCAGCATTTATTGGCACCAAGTGTCAGCGTTGTACAAATTCGGAAAAAAAATATGGACCACCCCAGACTTGTGAGCAGTGCAAGCAGCAATGTGCTTTTGATCGGAAGGAAGAAGGAAGAAGAAAGGTATGGCAAGTGGTATGATACCAAGCGATTTGGGGACTCTTGTAATGAAAATACTGTTGGGACATGCTCCACCCCTTGTATCTTTGAAAGCAGAGATTAAAGTGCAGGAGTGCTACATTTTCTCCTTATTTGTGCCCTGTAGATTAATGTCCATCAGTTGGAATGACTGTGCTTTAAGATCCCGGACTTTGGGGTGAACTCCATTTGATCCAGGAGCATTATTCACTAAGTGAAGCAGTTATTTTAGTTACTTACCCTGTTGCTGGTCACTGAAGATGGTAGTATGATGCACTACCTGATGGCACATTACCTTTTGACCTGGCTCTCATATTTGAAACCATTGTTTGCTCTTCTCTGCCTACAGTGACTTAATCAGTGTGTCTATGAGTGTGGCCACAGGCCTGCTGGTCAGCACTCAGGCACGCCTCCTGCTGTCTCTGTGTCAGTTGCTTTTGAAGATACGTCTCTGAGGGGCATCCCCACAATTTCCCAAAGCATTGGATGCATTCAACCTAGTTGTAAGACATAGCCGTTCTGTAGTTCTTTTGTAGACCCCCTGACAACGGAAGCTTACTGCTAGGTTGGTCTTCCTTTAGGGAGCAGAGGGGAGTCTCCCTCCCCTCAACATACATGTGTCTATCAGGTTCTCTTCATGCTCTGAATTAGTAATCTTTAGTAGGAAGTAATTGCCATGTTAGTGATTACATTGTCATTTAGAATACAGTTGCGTACCTATGTAAACTTTCTTTGATATGTATATCATCGGTATGTGCTTATTTTCCAGTTAAAAGAAAAAAATATTTCTCCAAATTAAAAAAATACATATCTTCAAACTAATGGAAAATTCAGATATCACCCTCGCTGATGTTATTCTCTAAAAAGCATTTCTCAAGTTCAAGGAAAGTTTTTAATTCTGCTTCCTTTTTTCAAAAATCTTTGTGTGTATGTATATGAGACACAGCTGGAAGTTCAACATTTTATTTTACCCGATTTCCCTTAAAGCCAATTTATGAATACACTTAATCTAATACAGCTGTTTTCCTAAAAGGTCGATGGGAAGTTACTGTGCTGGCTCTGTACTTTATCATATAAGAGAGTGCTGCAGAAGACAAAGGAACAAAGGAAGAGCCTGGGATCTTCCCACTCAAATTCATCCTCTTCATCTCTTACTGAGAAAGACCAGCATCATTCAAAACATCACCACCACCATCATCACCATCACCATCGTCACAGCAGCAGCCATCACAAGTAAGTGGTCATTTGGAATCGTGTTTATTGACATCACTGGCATTTTAATAACATACACTGGTGCATGTCTTACAAATATTAACAGTGTGCTAATCTAGTTTTCATTATACATGTATAAGGCTACTTCTCCACCTTTCTCAGTTTATAAAACTATACACCTGTAGTGAGTTGAGTGGTTTTCCATAATAAGATTTAGGGAACTACTAGAAAAGATTATGATTACACCATAAAGTCAAAACAAATAAACTGACATAAATTGATGTCTCATTGATTGACATTATCAAAAGCCACGGCAGTCTTTCTTTGTTTAAAAAATTACTGGGAATTTTATGTAAGAACTTTATTTCGGGTATCATTAATACTTTTCCTGAAAAAACACATGCAGATTTAAACCCGTAGAGAGGAAATACACAGATTTCAAAATTATCTTTTATGGTCATGGTAGAAACATTAAAAAAATCTCAAGAGACCCCTAAAATGTAAGTGACTTTGAGGAGAAAAGAAGTTACGTAGCAGTTGTATGCTTCTTGCATAAAGAGTTTTTTTCATGCTATTTTGTCTTTGTGGGAAAATCAAGAACATGAAATGCAAAGAGAATTTCTGTGAAAAAAGCAGAGACATGATTCACATTTTCAAGAGAATTCATGGGTTTTTCCTGATTTTCTTTGATACCTTAAAATCGCAGGTAGTTTCAAAAATAATTATAGAAACTCGATTTGACTACCAGTTTAGGAACATATAATGGTAGTTGGGAGTAATTATATAGTTCTGTCTTATAAGGTTTTATTTTATTATAGGCAGGCACATAAGAGATTATGGAATTTCCTGAGTTATTGGTAGTATTTTCTTTACGTGGTTTTTCCATTTGACTCCTCTATGCTCTGGTGCTTTCAGTTGCTGGGACTTTGACTCATAGCAGCTCTATGTAATAGAATGAAAGAGCCCCATGGGGTTTTTTTAGACTGTTGGCTTTTCTTTCTTTTTCTTTTCTTTTTTTTTTTTTTTTTGTGGCATCACTGTTCTGATGGGAGTTGGAAGCCCAGCCGTGCTCCTGGAGAGCTGCTGCTGGATTTGAACTATCAACCCTATGGGCCGCAGTCCCGCACACAACCACTGCGCCACCAAGGCTCAGCCAAGCTATTGGCTTTTCAAGTGACGTATCTTTCTCTTACAGAGCTGTTGGGTATGTTAGAACCACTGGCTTTTCTGTTTGCAGCTGACCATTTAGCCATCATAATTAGCCTTGTATAATACTTCAGAACTGCCCCCGCCCCACGGGAGAGGGCAGGCCTACATTCAGAAAAACTCACAGTCTTGAAATGTCTTGTGTGGTGGAGTTCTTCTCAGCCCAGTGGGGTCTCCATGAGTTGTATTTAAGTTGATGGCAGTGAACATAGTGATTTTTAATCATACTATTTTAAAAGAAATCATCTATATTTTCTATCAGATTATGGTAAAGAGCTAAGGAATATAAAAGCTACCTGGTTTTTGCTTCTCTCTTTAAGAAAATAAGACAAAATAACTATCATGATGGCATTTTTCAGACCTGTTCCGAAAACTTGCTGAAATGTCACTTTCCTCTGTCCTTAAGATAAATGTGTCTTGGTATGAAGTGAAAGAACAGAGCATGTTTCTGAAAATCAGATTCCATGGACAGTAACAAGTTTTCAAAATAAAGGAAGGTTTTGACTTTAACTTTTATTTTTCTTTTGATTGCTCAATAGACTGAATAGTAAAAATATATATACTAAATAGGCAGCTTTTTTGTACAGTCATCTTTAGGAGATTAAAATCATTATGAGGATTATACATATTCTAGAAAGAGGTTGAATAAAACATATTGCTAGTAGCGTTCTAGTTTATACATGCGTGGTTTATTCCAAATGAATGTGTTTAGACAAGTCTGTGATCAGTGAATTGCTGGCAATAAGTTATCTTAGTAATACACTTGGCTAAGCCTCGTTAGGGTGCTTGCCAAAAATGTCCCATAAAAACTGGTTTCCAAGAGGATCTACTGGGCCAGTTAAATTCGAGTCAGAGGTCCCTGCAGGTTATGGTGTCTTTGGGGATTCCCAAGATGATCATGATCGATTTTTATTTTCTCAAAGGACACAGGACAATCATGAGGGCTTGTTGGAATGTTAAAAGTGAAAAGTGAAAATGTGAAAAGTTACATTGGTGTGAAAGGGACCACAAAAGTTACATGAAGGGAGCTGAGCCCCGGTGGCGTAGTGGTTGTGCGCGGGACTGCGGCCCACTGGGATGGAGGTTCAATTCCTGCAGTGGGGCTGGGCCTCCTACTCCCACCACCGAGAGCAGTGATGCCCCCCCCCAAAAAACAAAACAAAACAAAACAAAAAAGTTACATGAAGGAGTAATTTATAGTAACTAAGTTATACTAAGTATCACGATATTGCACCTACTCATTCTTTGAAGATAGCCAGAGCTGTCAGAGGAGAATTTTGTAGAGAAACCTTATCCCATCTCCCCTCCGGACTTGATGTTGCTGCTGCAGGCTTCTTTTTGTTCCCCAAACTAAGTTTCCTATGGCTTTGCAACATTACTTCTTTTGCCTTGTATATGGTGGTCATGGACGAGGGGAACTAAGAGCAAACTGTTCCTAGTCGTGGCCGACCTGCAAGAAGCTGCGAGTATTAATTCCCAACATTTCTCACTCCTGTGACTGTTCTCACTTTGAGATATGGATACTGCTGTTAGTCCCGGTATGATTTTATAGTTGGATGAACTTATAATAAAACGTGCAAATATAGCAAAAAGGTAACTGAAGCTGAATTCCTCAGTAGGGTCACCATTTATTCTCATAAGTAAGAAGTAACTCAGGTTGATATAAATACAGCCATTGACAGTGTTGGTTTAGTTCCCCATTTTGATGTTTGTTTATAGCTCATTCTCTTTTTGTTTGTTTGTTTTGTTTTTTTGGGGGGGAGGCATCACTGCCCTCTGGTGGTGGGAGTAGGAGGCCCAGCCTTTGCTCCTGTGGAGCTGCTGCTGGATTTGAACCTCCATCCCAGTGGGCCACAGTCCCGCGCACAACCACTACGCCACTGGTGCTCAGCCCCCACAGCTCATTCTAAGATCATAGTCTGCTTTTTTGCTTTTGTTTTAATTTTATACATGTTTGCAGGGGTGGGAGGGAGGGGGGAGAAAGATATTACAATCTGTTTCTGTAACATTTACAAGCTCGGAAACACTGTAGGACAGTTCTACTCTGTCATGCACGGTCCCTGTGAGCTGGAATTGACTGTGTGTGTACACACATATACATGTGGAGTCCTGTTGGTGGAATGGTTACTTGTTGAGCTGCAAATTGCAAGGTCAGTGTAAAACCACTAGCTGTTCTTGGAGAAAGCAGGCAGTTTTACCCTGCCCTATAGGGTCATTATTAGAAGTTAACATCAGCTTGATGGTAAAGAGGTGTTTTTTTTAGGGGGGGGTGTATGTACAAATACATGCACATACACAAGTGGCTTCAAAAAGGACATGAAAAAAAAAAGAAATTTAAAAGTGATAGAATTTTTGATGAACTTTTTCAAGCCCCCTGTATATCCATGCCAGCTCATTCTAAGAGATTTTACTTATTTAATCTTCGTGTCTAGTTAGTTCACACTACAGATGTAGTACAGATCAGGACATTGAAGTTCAGAGAATTTAAGCAATTTGCTGTGGTTCAAACCAAGCTTGCAGTGGTCCACACTCACCATCCACACTCTGGGAGAAAGATGCATCTGTCTGTCCACAAAGACTTGCAGTCTTAAAACTTACAGCATCACTAAAGTGAACTCAACTTGATGGCAGCAGGGTTTTGTATAAGGTCAAATCAAGTACTTGAGTCTCTTAGCCATATATAGTGTCCTTTTGGGTTAGGTAGCAGCTCAGTTAAAGTATATATTATTATGTATACTTTGGTATCATCATTTACTTTGAAATTTCCCAGTACTTTCACTGTGACTTCTCCAGAGTACTGACTAAAGGACGATCTTGGGACTTTAAAGAGCATTTGCAGTAAACAGCATGGAATGACGTATCTGACCTCTGCCTTCCCTATTGGACGAGGCAGGGGTCAAACATGCCTTCACCTTCCATCCTCCTTTTCCTACTCTGACTTCAACTGTTCTTCCCACAGCTCTTATATGCAGGTGTTGATAGTTTTCTGCAATGACCACACAGAACTCACAGACCATACTGAGAATGATGGGGGGGGGGGGGGGGGGGGGGGGGGGGTGCGGGTATTAGAGAAGTTAATAGGGCACCTACACAAATTAACAGTAAGGATACAGTCACTAGTTTACAGCAATAGCTCTCCTCAGTCAGCACCTGAGTCTCGTCCTTGGCTTCTCCGGTATAAGACCCCTAGCCTCAACCTCAGATTTCCATAGTCTCAGCCCTCCTCTTGCTTGGTCGCATAGTTTCTGTGCCACGGTTTCTTAGGCTTCTGGTCTAGGCCTCTACCACTTTAGGTGGAGATGTGATAACGTCCTCATCTGAGAGATCTGGATTTCCCTCTCTGTCCCAGAGCGCTTTAAGGAACAGCTTTCATACAGGTGTAAATGTTGTCCTTTAGCCTTTGCTATTACTGTTTTTAGGTGTCATTGAGTCAGTTCTGACTTGTTGGTCCTCTGTGCAGCACAAGAAGACACTGCGCGTTCTGAACCACCCTCATGCTTGTGTACTTGAGCCCCTTGTTGCAGCCTGTGTCAGGCCATCAAGACAGATTTTTTGGTTCTTTTAGCAGTTAATGTATGTGAGGTGATTGAAAATGCCATGGCTTTGGCCACAGCACCTTCATTCTCAAAGTTCACATTCTTGCTTTTCAACACTTGTCACGTATAGCAGTTTTACCTAATATAATGTGCCTGTTCATCTCTTGACTGCTGCTTTCATGAGCATTGATTGCGGATCCACGCTAGACAAAATCTTGTACAACTTCAGTCTTTTCCACATTTATCATGATGTGTTATGAGGATTTTGGCTTTCTGCCCTTTGAGTTTGTAACCCATAATAAAGGTTGTGGTCCTTGATCACATCATCAAGTACTTCAAATCTTCTGTTTACATCATCCACATAATGAAAGTCGTCAATACTTCCTCTAATTCTGATGCCGCATTCTTCACATGATTCCGTTTCTCTGAGTCCTACTTCTGTGTACAGATTGAGTAAGTGTGGTGAGAGGATACAAGCTTGATACACGTTTCTTGATTTTAAACTATATGGTATTCCCATGTTCTGTTGGCACAACTCCCTTTTGGTCTAAATTCAGCATTTGCATAAACAAGCATTAATTGTTCTGAAATTCCTATTCTTTTCAAGCCTGTCTTTCAGTGGGTTAGCTTTCAGCTGCTAACTGCAATGTCAGCAGTTCAAAACCACCAGCCCATCCGAGAGGGAGAGAGAGAGATGAGGCTTTCTACAACGAAAGATTTGTAGTCTTGTAAACCCACATGAGTAGTTCTACTCCGTCCTATAGGGCTGCTTTGAATCTGAAGTACCTTGGTAGCAGTGAGTTAGCCGAGCATATGCCCAGAGAAAGCAAAGGATGGTGTCTTAAAAGTCACACCTTCCAGTAGAGTCCTAAGATACCCCCAGGATGTGACTCGTTCACCTCAACTACTAAGGTCAGGACTCAGCCCCACTTCGATTTTGACCATTAGAATAGCAGAGAACTCCCATCAAAATGAGATCATAGCTAAGTACACCACATGAGAAATTATAGCTAGACACCTCATATTAATTGACTATATTTCAGGATTCTTAGAGAAAATAGCAAAAAAACCAAATAATATATTTCTTGATTCAACTTGACACACCAATTCTCATAATACAAGTTACTTTAGAGGAAAAACTTCTGCGTAGAATCATTAGGAAGACCTGACTTTAAAATGAAATACACCATATTCTTTCTGACATAGTAAGGGGACTCTAAGTATAATCAGACATGAACTTTATACTGACTTATCATGGTTTTCATGTCCATATACTCAAGCATTTACTTGTAGATGATTTAATTACAAAGAAAAATCAGTCTCCTGCAGTTGCTGAAGAACTCAAGGTGGCTAGTCATTGCATTAAAATTTATCTCAGAATATGAATTATTCAAAATATATTGACTGTGTCTAAAATTTTAATTGAATGTGCCTTCTAACCAAATTGCTATTAATAATTAGACTATTGAATATATACTGCTATTAGATATCTCTTTTGTATTTTTCAGAATCAGCAATTTGAGTCCAGAACAAGAGCAGGGACTGTGGAAACAAAGGTAAATGCATTAATATATATTTTAAGTAATTTGACATAAATATTTTTAAAAGCGGCATATCTTTAACTTAGTTATTTAGAACATAAATCATTCTGTAAGGTTTTAAAAATTCAGTAATGTCAGTAATATTTGGAAGATAACTAGCTTATCATTTGTAGTTTATCATCTTTGCCTTTTTTCTCCTAATTACTCTTATTGTTTGGTTTCAGCCATAAATCCTCTGCAGCAATTCAGAATGAAACTCCAAAGAAAAAGCCCAAGTTGGAATCTAAGCCATCGAATGGAGATAGGTAAAAACGAATTACATTAGCGTTAGGAAAATTCAACTTAGTTGAACAATTATTGATTGCCAATTATTATTTAAAGGCATAGAAACATATCTCCTACGTTGACTTTGCATCATTTAGGAGAATAAACATAATCAGATTAAACTTTTTTAAACTTAATTTTGGCAATAAGAAAGTGGCACTGAACTATGTTCTATTGGGAAATAAATTTGGGTTTTGCAAAAGGAAAACATCTAAATTGAGAACAATTCTCTTTAATTATCCTTCAGAGAGACACATTTAGATGTATTATTTTAAATTGACCTTTTTTAAAATTTGAAATATGTGGTTTTGGTTTTGTTCATTAGCCAAGAGTTTGCTCATGTTACTGTACAAATTGGCTGCCTATTGCTTTACACTAGAAGTATTGACCCCCTAAAAGCTAATACTGAATTATATTTCTGCAGGTGTATGTAATGTGTGCCATTAGTAAGGTAATTTGCCAGTTGCATCCATTTCTGTCAGGTACATATTTTTTTGCATTAGCCTTAAGGATGTTTGTGGAATTGTCTAATTTATGCAATTTGAACACTTGCTAATTTCTCTTCTGTATTGTTTAATTGTGTTTTCTGCTTTTCTTTTTAGTAGCTCTATAAATCAGTCAGCAGATAGTGGGGGAACAGACAATTTTGTCCTCATAAGTCAACTGAAAGAAGAAGTGATGTCACTAAAGCGTCTTTTACAGCAGAGAGACCAGACCATTTTAGAAAAAGATAAAAAGGTAAGACCATGGTTTGTGGAAGCCTGGGAAGATGCATATCTTGCCTCGTGCTTGGTAAATGTAGATCTTCTTTTAAAAACTTGTTGCCATCCATTGTTATCCACAGTGATGAGTCTGGGACCCAGTAGACTGTCCCCGTAAGATTTCCAAGGCTGTACATCTTTACAAAAGCAGAAGTCTTCCCACAGAAAGAACACTGATGGGTTTGAATGACCACCCTTCGGGGAGTAGCCAACAGCTACCACTGCACTGCTAGGACTTCTCCAAAACCAAGCCCACTGCCATCAAGTGGATCCTGCTTCAGAGGGGCCCTGCCAAGGGTTTTTCAGTTTTTATAAGCGCAGACAGTGTCCTTTCACCAGGGGAGCACTTGGTGGATTTGAACTAAATGGAGAACAATTTCTTTGGCCTATTTTCTACTAATTACTCTCATTTGGTGTCAGCCATAAATGGCTTGTGGTTAGTAGCCCAACTCTTACACTGAGAGCCCATCAGGTTTCCTTAGACAGACTTTAGTCATTTGTTGGTGTTTGCCCTGCATCCTACAAGATAACCCGTACAAAAGCCCAATTGGAATCTAAATCTTCTAATGAAGATAGGTAGAAAGGTTTTTAAAGAAATTTTAGTGCTAGGAATTAACTGAATTAAGTACATTAGAATGGCCATTTTTTTCTGAATAATACTTAGATTTTATTAACCATAACTAATTAAAAATTAATAGTGCCCTGATGTCTTAATTTGAAACAGATGTAAATGGACTATCATGCGAATTCTTGTGATTTAAGAGTGAAATTTAATACAGCATTTTAGATACAGCATTTTAGATATAGTGATCATAGCTGTATTTGTTTAATGAACACTGTGTTAGTCTGGGTAGACGAGAGAAACATTCATAGACATGCATATGGTCATAAGGGAAAGGTTTATATACAAGAGGAATGGAAAATTGAGAAAGCATCCCATCCCAGTCCAGTCCAAGGTTACAAGTCCGATATTAGCCCATATGTCCGAAACCAGTCTCCTTCTGACTTACGAAGCACGTGCAATGACAACAGGACAATCACAGGCCAGTGGGTGCAGTCTTGTGTGTCCGGTGGCAGTAAAAACATCTCAGCGCTGGCAGGAGTCTCCCCGTGGCCTCCCAAGCATCTCAGCACTGGCAGGAGTCTCCATGTGGCTTCTTTGGCCCCAGAGGTTTGTCCTAATCAGGGCAAGTACATGTGGCCTCTCCTCCATTATCCAGGAATCACGATCGATCAGCATGCTGTCATCTCGTCTTGTCAGTCTTCGTCTTGGAGACTAAGTCTAAGCTCTCTCCTCTAATTGGGAAGTATTGTGAGACTTCCCAGAATTCTCAGGAGAAATCAATGCCCACACAGAGGCCTCATTGGCTATCTTCAGAGTGACAGGCCAGACTCCCAATCATGAAATTTACATCAATTACATGACCATCACAAACATAAAAAAAAACTAGTTAAAAACTGATGCTTCAGGGATTTCTTCTTTGAGAGTTGTTAGTAAAAAGTATGTAAACTCATTCTGGCTAAGGAAATGTACTTACTGGAACTTCCTGTCTCAGATCAGGAGTGATATTAAATGTTTATTAATTGAAGATTACTTTTCTGAATTTGTTGCACAGAAAGCTCCTAAATGACTTCAAGAATCAGGCACTGTCCCAAATCATGAGGATACACATAAGAATAAATGAATAAGACTTAATCTTCTGAAAGTTCACAATTTGGAAACAACTCTTAGTGTGTTAAATTGATGTTTTTAAATATGAATTCCTTTGTGATACAAAAAAAGGAAGAGAAAATTCAATAAATTTAACTAGCAAAAACAATGACTTTAGTCAGAAAGTTGGAACTATAAATCCTTAAGGCTTTCTCACATTTTGTAATATGCCTTTCAGGTTGCTATCTAACTACCAGGTTAGATCAATATCAAACACGTTAACCTTTAAAGCTTACATAATGAAAATCATTTTAAAACAGTCTGCTGTTTTTGTTGATTTGGTTCTTTCTGATATGAAAATGAATAATACTGACCTTTTAAGTTCAAAGGTGCATGATTTTATGCATGTATATTTATGAAATAATTGTCAAATAGACATGTTTCCTTCTTGAAACCCCTTCTTCTATATGTGATTTCCTTCCCAAACTTAAAGGAATCCTTCCTCCTCTTTATTCCACCTTACCTTACTTTTGTGCTTTGTTCTCTATTTTTAACAACTGTTGGGTGATCAAAGGTCCATACTTCTGGATGTAAATTATAACATGCTTATATTGCTTGATAAAGATTGTCTCTCTATACTTGACCACTGTTAAAATTTTGTTTTTGTTGCTGAAAAAATTATTTTAATCTGAAGCCAGTTTTAATGTTTTCTTTGTGAAACACATTTGCTAATGTGGACTGCACTTTTTTTTAAAGCATTTTTCAAGGTATAGGCTCTTAACTCTGTCCTGCTGGCATACCAGTCATCTTACTTACTCTTTGAATTGTGATACTCAGTGTTAAAAAGCTGACAGGGCCATCTTCTCAAAAGGTTTGCTAATGATCAAACACATTCTTATTCTAAAGACTTAGTGGCTAATCAGAATTTAGCCCACTTGTTCCCTCTGGGGGAGAGAGGCCACAGACTGCATCTGTAAAGGTTACAGCTCTCTGCCCTACGGTCACTATGAGTTGGACTTGATTTTGTGGTAATGGGTTTGGACTTTTTTTGTATATCATAAAGTAGGTGGAATTCGCCACTTTACAAAACATCTTCTAGATAGAACTCAGGACACTGTTGTGAGTGAGCATCTTCCCTTTGTTGTGAAGAAATATTTATTTATTTTTGCGTGCATATTTTTTTAATCCCTCAGCTAACTGAACTAAAGGCAGACTTTCAGTATCAAGAGTCGAATTTGAGAACAAAGATGAATAGTATGGAAAAAGCTCACAAAGAAACTGTGGAACAACTACAGGTAAATAGCGTTATTTATATAAACTGACTTGCTAGGAAAGGTTTGTGAATAAACTGAAGTAACAGTGTTCACTGTCTTAGACTGGTTTGTATGGGTATTGGACTATAAATTGTATTGGGGTTTCTGTTAGTATTTAATACCTTGTCAACTTCGAATTTGACTTTGGGGGCGTTGTTAGTGCATGATTCCATGAAGAAGTGTGGTTCAGTGCAGCAATCTTGGAAACTCTACCCTAAATCTCAAACTGAATTTTTAGAGGAGGACATGATCAGATCATGAATTGGTCATAGGACCAGCAGTACAAAATTTTTCTTTAGATTTATGAAACCAGAAACTCAAACCAAATCTATTGTCATTGAGTTAATTTTAATTCATAGCAACTAATAGGACAAAGTACAACTTTAGGGTTTCTGAAGGGGTAATTTTTATAGACACATACTGCCAGACTTTTCTCCTTCCAGGTGGCTGCCGGGTTTGAACCAGTGACCATTTTGTTTACAATTGAACACTTAACTAATGCACTATCTGTGTAGTTATTCGTCCCATTTCCTCCCAGACCCTGGGGCAGGAGATGGGTATACAGACACCTGCCAATACTTAGTGACTGAGAGGAGAAAATGTATACTTCGTCCCTGATTCAAGGCATGAATGCTTGCTCACCCTGGTCATGTGGTTTGCAAAGTGCCAAATGCGGTGCTGCAGTTCGTCCTAGCAGGAAGCATCTAGGGAACCACCTCAACCTCAGTACCACTATATACATTAAACGGCATTGAACACCCAGAGCAGATCTGTGATCAAGCCACAAGTCCCCACAGGCACTAAGAGGTTTGGCATCTGACTAGCAGAGGGTATGAGCAACCATCTCACTGAAACATCCCTCACCCATGGTCAGAAATTCAGAAATTTGGAGACACTAATGACATGTTCCATTGACATATTTTTAAAACTTAGAATTACTCCAAAAAGTGGTGTTTTTAAGGTTAAGTTTAAGTCTTAAAGACACAGATGGGGCTGAGCCCCGGTGGCGTCAGTGGTTGAGTGCGGGACTGCAGCCCGCGGGCTTGGTGGTTCAAATCCAGCGGTGGCTCTCAGGAGCAGCGCTGGGTAGTACCCACGCCCACCAAAGGCAGTGATGCCCCAAACAAAAAAAAAAGATACAGATGATGCCCCAGGGTGGTGATGCAAGGGGAAAAAAGAAAGATACAGGCAACTGAGGGAGCAGCTTGGGAAGAAAAGACTAATAGCTGTTCTTTCAACCCCAGGGAATATTACTGTTACTGTAGTTTGACTTTGTGCTCTTGGTATGTCTTTTCAAGTAGCTTAAAATGATTATGATTGAAAAGTCAATTTGGGAACCTGTTGAAATTAGAAGTGTAGTTTGCCCAGCTCTTAAGCCTGACCTTATTGTCTATTGGAAGACTATTTTAGAGAAAATTGTTTAGAACGTGGCACACTGTGAGCACTCCGGTAATTTGTGAATGAATGATTGATGCTTACCTGCCCTCTGTCTGGAGAAAGTGATCTATTGTACAGGGTGGTTTTCATCCATCACAAATACGTTTAGTTTTTTGATGTTCTCATTCAGATACTGAGTCTGAATTCCTTTGAACAAAGCATTTCAAAAAGAAGTGTAGGTTTTTGTGTTACTGTTTTAACATAGTTGTAAGAATGAAACTCCTGGCATCATATCTTGATTGGTGCCTTAAGTCCATATCCCTTTGCTTGGCAGCTGACAGACAGTTCATAATGACACAGTAGTAACTAATATTTATATACAAGTGTGACAATTTCACCATGAAAAGCTGGTCATACAAGTAATAAGTAGACTCGTCTGGTAGTCTCGTGGTTAAGCGCTTGTCTTAGAAATGAAAGCTCTGCAGTTTGAGCTCACGTGCCTTTCTCATGGAGAAAAGTGAGACAGCCTGCTTCTGTGACGACTGCAGCCCTGGGAGCGCTCTGGAGAAGAACTCTGTCCTGTAGGGTATTGTGCGTTGGAATCAAGGCGACACCAGGGTGCTCTGGAGTATGTGCGTGTGGGTGTACAGTAAAGTACATTTTTTCTCCGGCTAATACTTCATGTGTCACTGACTTTTATCTGATTTATCCCTATTATTGGACCACTTTTCTGTATCTTTTGGGTTGTTATTGAAGCCATTCTATCACTGATACTACTGTGCCTTCTTTATCTCGATCCCCTTTAACCAGCGCTGTGCTAATAGAAAAACATAGTGGGTTACGTGTGTGGCTGCACACTCCGAGGGTAACAGTTCAAATCTATCGTTTGTCCCACAGGAAATCAGTGAGCTTGTGTGCTTCCTTAAAATCTGCTGCTAGTGCGTACAGCCCTGGAAAACCCTGGGGAGCACTTACTTCTCTTTGTCCTATAGGGTCACGGTGCGTTGGAATCGACTTGCTGGCAATGGCTGTGGCTTGTGGGTGGTGGGTGCTAATCATATTCGCTGTTCAGGCCAATAAATGTAGTTCATTGCATGCGTTTAAGGGTTTCCAAGATTGCACCCAAAAGCTTTCCTTGCTCACCTTAGTGTTAAAACATTTTTAATTACCTGGCCTATTAAATGCTGAGCATCACAAGAAAAAAGATTGTTTAAAGTCCAGAAACAAAAAAGCAACAACTATCCTACAAATGATCTAAATATGAAGGTCAAATAAAAATGTTAGCCTTTGTTTAGTGGGTAGCTGGATGTAATGGAATTAACTTTTAAGTCTACTGTTTTTTTAGCACAGTTTTACTACTTGTTAGTTCTTAAACACTAGTGTGAGGTACGAGACTCAGTTTGTGTTTTACCACTGAGATAAATTAAAGAGCCAGGTTTGCAAGCAGGATTGATAGTATTCTTCATCCAAATAGTCTTGCCCTAACGCCAGCATTTCTAACCAATTTTTCACTTTCTTAAAAGAGTTCCTAAGTCATATTATTGATTTTTCTCAGAAGTGGAAGCTGACAAAATATCCTAATTTTAGGGAACTATCTAAACATTCTATGCTCACATTAGAGTAAAGCCACTTGGGTTTGTGTTCCTTTAACAACTAGATACCATGTTTGTTTGGCATAAATACTTTTTTCTTACTTGATTTATCAATAAGTAAATGTATTGTGTGCTTGATTAAAATCCTGAAAATATGCAAATTTAGGATTGATTAAGTGTCAAACATCACAGAAACTGCTTTCAGGACCTAATGTTTGAGTACTTACATTTTACATTTACAATATGAAATTTTTTAATTTGGCATTTTTTAAGGTTTAGTTGAGGATACTTAATTGAAGAATTCACTTTTAAATAATTTGGTATGTCAATATAAACATTTTCATATAAGTATAACTTACAGACCTGTGGCAGTCACTTTTAAGCAAATCTGCAGCATAGCTTTTCTTAGTGTCGTTCTTTAAATTGTGTTTAGATTCTTTGTTTCTAATGTTTTCTGTGTTTTGTCAAGAGAGTCCCTTATTGTTAAAATTGAATAATAGGCTGATAGGTTACAAAAAGAGGAACACCACATTGATTAGGACTGATCAGCTGGATAGTAAATGTGTTCACTAATACCAGACATTCTCACTTGATTTGCCCAACGATTCTCTCAGGCAGGTCAGTTTAATTTTTTTTAAAAAAACACTGATTTTCTAAATTTGAAACTGGAAGTCTCCATTAACGTGACTATATATAGAACCTTGTCAATCTTGCTGCCAAAAAGAAAAGGCTATTTGATTTATGCATATCAAATGACATTGAGAATATTTGCAAGTTGAAGTTGTTTCTTAAAACTTTCTAATTTTAGATATTTTCTAAACATTTTATTTCAAGAACCTGCTATACGAGGTCTAAAGGCAGGTGTGGCTAGAGAAAAAGGAGACCATGAAACAAAAATGATTTTCAACCATAAGCCAGAGAATTCTTTTTCAGACAGCATTCAAGTTCAAGATGGATTTCAAAGTTTCCTCTCTTTTGGCCTTAATCTTTCAAAGTAGATCATTAATGAATTTGTACACTGGGAATGTTTGCTATCCAAGTTCCCACAGTTACGAGGCTGCATAGGAAAGGCAGTGGCTATCCAAATTGGAAAGTACTCCCTGACACTTGCTCAATGACAGTTTCTTTGTGAATGATTGATAGAATATTTAATATTGAAATGCAAATTCAGTTTAGATCATTGACAAGTTGGAATTGGGATCTTTTTTCCTGAGCTGGCAAGCATGGAAGTGTAGCTGTGCAGTCCATACGGAGTCTGTGCTGGAGGAGTGAGTGGCAGGGAAAGGAAACTCAACTTGTTAGCTGACTTCAAAAGGACGCCACTTGGCTACCGATGCATCTATTTGGCAAAGTGATTTTTTTAAAAAAATGAAATTAACCAATCAAGGGTTTTTCTTCTGCTTGTTCAAATATAAGAGAGGTGGACTCAAATAGACCACATACTATGTGAATATTATTCCACTGACATCTTTTTATATACACGTGAAAAGAGCAGACAGATTTCAGTAGTCAGCATAAGTCTTAATAAGGATGTCACACTTTCTTTTTAATATAAAATGTTTTTGTTTCCCACAGGCCAAAAACAGAGAACTGCTCAAGCAGGTTGCAGCATTGTCAAAGGGTAAAAAGTTTGACAAAAGTGGAAGCATACTGACATCTCCTTGAGAAAGTACTTAGTCAGTGTTTCTACGTACATGTAAATTTGGAAGAGAACATTCAGTGCAGCCCTTAAATTCTGTGTGGTGAAAATTATTTTTGCACACCAAATGGTTTGGCGTGTTTCCTACTCACTTTTGTAACTGAAATGCAACATTTTTTAAGTTGTCAAAGAATTCAAGTAAAACTTCAACTGGTTTGGAGTAACTTTTTAATGATTTGATACCCAGGAACTTTTTTGCCAGCAATAGTATTAAACAGATGTAAAGGAGTGCATGAATAGTGCTCTTTATAAAAACACATGCAATAATAGAGTAGGTATGGTTTGAAAACGTCAAAGTAGCAGGGAGTTTTAGGGTTTAATTTGTTTTATTTTTACACTATGCTAACTTCACATAAACAATTTTCAATTTAGAAATACAAAAGTTTTAAGGAAAATGGTGAACACTGGTTTTGGGGTAATTGTGTTTTTACTTTGCATCAACATGAATTTAGGAAAGAATCATGGTGCTTTTATTAAATTTCAGAGTATATGTAAATATGTTTTCAAAAATTACATCATTAACTTTAGTTAGTAATCTTGCATTTTCATAATTGGCATAGGACAATTTTATTGTACAGTATCAAGGTAAAATGTGTTTTTGTTTTGTAAAAACTACTGTAGATTTTTACTTACAAGTGCCTTTTTGCCACCTAATGTTTTTTATTTATAGGAATGCTGATCTTTTGTATATAAAGTTTGTTTTAAAATCATGTTTAATAAATGTTTGTATATAAATGCATATGTACAGAAGCCTATTTCAAGAGAAAAATCAAAGTTGCTAGTAAAAAGTTACATTAAGAACTAACTGATGGGCTGAGCCCCGGTGGCCTAGTGGTTGTTCGTGGGACTGTGGCCCACTGGGTTGGAGGTTCAAATCCAGCAGCAAAGCTGGGCCTCCTACTCCTACCACCAGAGGACAGTGATGCCCCAAAAACAAAAAACAAAAAAAATAACTAACTGGTAATACATAGATTTTAGATGAATTTGTGGTTTATTTCTGTGTGATAAGGGAAGCTATTGGTCATTGAATTATGTCAAAATTCTTCCCCAAAGATTTAATATTAAATCACTTGGTAATTTTATTTTTTATGTTATATGGCTTCATGTTCATATTATGTGATTTACATATTTTACTTTTATAAATTTTATAATGTTTCTACACTGATCTCTTCTTTCCATATATCTGTGGTTATCTAAGTTATTATTTATATACACCATACCTAATTTGTAAATTTTAAGTAAACCTGGGCAGGAAAAAACTTTTCCATCTAATCTGTGATTTTCCTTTGAATAAGTTGAAATTTACTGTAAGATTTGGGCACTATTTATAAGGAAACTCTCCACATCTTCAAAGCTGTCTATAAAAGGTTACACAAGGGTGAGATAGGTTTGAAGTTACTAAATTATTTTCTGATCCAGTGTTTTTCAGCTTGAAATTAATTACTCGGAGTAATTTAAAAGTAAGAACTTGATCAGTTCAGACTTTAGTTTAATTTTTGAAAGCATCTGTACAGTGTGACACCCCCGCCCCCAGCCCCAGAAACTTAGGGAAAACTGTTATGTTTATTTTGAAAATCTTAGTTATAAGCAAGCACTGATGATGAATGTCTGTCAGAAGCTGTCTTTCCTAAGAACACATGAAGATTGTAACAATTCCTTATTTCTGCATTGTTGTTCGCTGCCTTTGAGGTGGCCCTTGACTCCACTGACCGCAGGTCGCTGGGATCAGACTGGGAGGGTCGATGGGCTTTCATGCGCGGAGCTCTTGGAAGCGCCTGGCCAGTCCTTTGCCCTGCCAGAACTCCCTCAGCGCCATGCGGCACATCACCCGCCATTCACAGACGCAGGCTGCTGTGTTGTCCATTCTAGTTACTCACGATAAAATGATACCACATATTTGTCCACTCTGGAGATACATAACTTGGCCTAATTTCTAGCAGTAGCAAAAGGTGGACTCAGTCAGACTTGGAAAGATTAGCCACTTTATTTCTTTGAGGTTTTTATGTACTGATCTTAAATTTAGTATCCTCAAGGACACTTTCATAGCATAGATTTAAATGTTTGAGGACTTCCTAAATTCAAGATAGTTGTTAAATTTCTTTACAAATTATAATGTTTTCTGTTCTGGGTTCATGACATTTGTCAACTCACAGTGGTCACTATGATTTTTAACATATATTGTGTGCTAGTTCTTACACCTTAAAGGGACTGCTACAAAAGTCAGTCAGTCCCCACTCCTGTTTTAGAAAGTCACAAAGGATCAGTCTAAATAATTAAACTTTGTAAATTACAAGGCTAAAGCTTTTCAGATGCTTCATCATATTTAGCCCTAATGAAATGCCCGCTTTTTATTCCATGATTTTATTTTATAACTTAAATCTTTTGAAATTGTATAAACTAGTAATTGTGTCTCAGTCCTGGCTCTGTAGTGTATTGACATAACGAGCTGATAATCTTTTAAATGTGGATATGTAAGGAGATACTATGGTGTGCTGTATTGTGTTTTTAGCTTGTTTTCAGCTATTAATTAGCATTTATCAGTAAAAGGACCATTTTGGGTCAGGTTATTTATGAATTAATAGCTTGTGAATATTGCGGTCCTTTTTAGATTGTATTGGTCTAAATATGCATTCTGCAGTGAACCTGGCAATCTGTTCACATGTATAGACTTGAAATACTGTACTTGTATACATCTGATTGTTGACATTTTGTACTTTTTTTTCTAAATCTAATATTTCACAATAAAAACTTGTCAAAAGCTGGGTATCTGTTTCTTAATTAGCACAAAGCGAGTTAAAACAACACAGATGAATCATCTTTCACCTTGGACACGTCGGGCTCGCTGCTCTTGTCAGGACAGCGCAGGGAGGTCTCGTCGTGCTGCGTTCCTTCTGTCCCTTGGCTCATGGCCCTTTCCTCCATCCACCGCGCCAAAAGGTGATTTCAAATATCGGCTCCCACTGTCCACGTTTCTTTGGGTACAGTTTCTTTATCTTTCACGAGGACACTTGTGCTTTTGATGACGTTTTACCCACGTAGATGAGCCAGGATGACCTTCCTGTCTGAGGTTCATAATTTATCCAGAGCTTATAATTTATCTCAACGAAGGAGAAACCACACCTGCAGGTATTAGGGATGATATGGTCCAATCTACCAAAAGCCATTTTGTTTTTAACCCATATCACAGTTTGGTGCCCTAAAATAAATTTGAGAAAAGTAGCTCAGGCCAAATTTTTTAGACTTTCATGGAACTGTTTTCCTTGGGTGGGCCAGTGGGGGGAAGGTGGGTGGGAAGGAGGCAAGTAGTTACAAAGTAGTTAATAATTGACAGATAATAAGTGGAAGATATTTGGGGAAAGAATTGAATAAACTTAGGTTATTTAGAACCTCCTCCTAAAGTGACTTGAGCGGCGACACTACTAGATTTTTGAAAAAGAAACGAAGATCAGATCATTTTACACATTAAGAATCAAGTGCATCATTTTGTATTTGGACAAGATCCAAGGGCCTAGGGTGTCTTCTGTCATGTTGAACCCTGATCAGGCTCTGCAGGCAATGTGGCGCTAGGCATTCCTGGGGAAAGAACCACTTCGGACGTTGAGGTTGGAGACTGAATTGTAAAGATGAATGCTTTTGTGAAATAGCGAAAACTCAGCCTGCTCTGAGGAGGATGAGGCTGGCCGACGTTTCCTCCCAGTGCCCTCGAGAGGTGGGGCTGCCTTTGCACCATCTAGTTCTTCTGGTCTCGGCCTTGTAGACGAGACAGGTGTTTGCTTGGTCCATTCGTCCACTGGACTAAATGTGCTCATGGCCCACATTCCATTGGACTAATTATTTGCAAGCCTCTTTCCTGTGGACAGGGAGCGACTGATAGTTGACCTTACATGATTATTCATGGAATGTGTGAGCAGCCTTGCCTTTAGGGACGATGTTCCGCCAGTGGGCCCTCAAACAGGCTCTGGCTGCTTGGGACAATTGTCTTAATCACAGAGGAGGAGGCCCGGCTGTGCCTGTGAGTAAGTAAATGGGTCTCACCTGCGAGACTGGCAGAAGAGTCCGCGACAGGAAGCCTGTAAAGCAGTTCTGTGTTTTTACAGGGTCACTGAATCTAATCACTGGCAGGGGACTTGGCATTTTTATTTGTTTTTGATTTTGGCTATCCTCTTTACTGACTGAGGTATGGTGCGTCTACGTAATGGATATTACACAGCTGTGAGGAAACAAACGATTGATTGTTAACTGAGAAGCAAATGAAAAAATACAGCATATTACCATTAAAGGTAGAATGGAACAACACACATTAAAAAGTCTCTTATTTTTAAAACAATTTCAGGTGTATATGTTTATAGAGTCAGTCATACAATTTTTCCCCAATAGGTAGCTAGAGACTGCAGACATTTTTGAGTACAGATCCTAACAAATCATGGGTAACATTGTGAAGAAGGTGAATTCCAAAACACTTAGTTGTGCTTAAGCATAACCTGTTCACAGATCAAGTGACTGTCGGAATGGGACATGGGAATACCGTGGAGTTTAAGTTCAGGAAAAATTGTGCATCAGGGTTGTATCCTTTCACCATCTTTATTCAATCTGGATCCTAAGCAGATCATTCAAGAAGCTAGACACTGAAGAAGATAGCCTTGGGGTTGGAGAAAGATCCGTTCACAACCTGTGACATGCACACAGCAACCTTGCTGGCCGTAGGTAAAGGACCTGAAGCACTTAGTGATGAAGATCGGCGACTCCAGCCTTTGAGTGTGGATGTTACCTCAGTGTAAGGCAAAAAGTGTAAAACAGGACCAGTATACCCAGTAAGCAGAACATCTCGACGTTGTCAACAATCTTCTGCATGCTGAACAGTGAATAAGGAAGCCTGGAGAAGAGTTGATGCCTGTCGATTACGGTAGCGGCGAAGAATATGAAATTTCTCATGGGTTCCCAAGGGAATCAACAAACCATTCCTGGAATAAGGACAGCCAGGATGATCCTTAGGAGATGATGAGTCTTTACACTTTGAATATGTTATCAGGAGGAGGAGGAGGAGGAGGAAGGCTCTCATGAGACGGCTTGAGACATGGGCTGCAGCAATGTGCTCAAAGAACAATCCTGCGAGGATGGCCCTGGACCAGGCTGTGGGTCCTGCAGTACCCGAGGTGGGACGGACGTGACACCTAACCACTGGCGCCACCCAAGGGAGACTGGAGCCAACCAAGGCGTCAATACTTCGTCTGTTTTCCATTGGAGTTGGCATCATTTAAACATTTTCACAAAATTATATAAAATACCCCTCGCCCCTTCCTCCTTGGATCATAAAGAAAAGGCATGTAGCTAACTCTTATCTCCCGATGGAGGCATGCGCACACAGAAGATCTGCAGCAACTCATAAGGAAAACACTGGCTTACAACTCCCTGGAGGGATAGCATATCCCGAGGGAAAAGGCACTTCCACTGTTGACAATAATCATATTGTTGGTGATAATGTTGCTTTTGTTGTTCTGAGGATGTTTTGTGGGATAAGACAAGTATATATGTGATTTCTAATTCCATCCATCTATTTGTCACTTAGGGCTAGAAAGAAAAGAGAAATAGAAGTGACCATCTGTGTTGCTCTGTTTTTAATGAGAGTTTTCCATATAAACTTGGTATTCTCAGGAAAATAAAAAGTCCTATTTCCTCATTCTGCTAACTGAACTGACTAGAAATGATCAGCGAACTAGTAGAATATCTGCAGAGTTCATTTACAGGAGGTCCATTTCCCTCTAGAAAGGACTTTACCGTATGGGTAAAGGGCCCTGTCCCCATCTCTCAGCAAGAAATGTCTGAGACAAACCTGCAACACCTTGCTGTGCCAGGTAGCCAAGAAGCTCCCCCAAAGCTCTGATGCCCAGCAATGCTATACAACAGGACAGAACTGCCCATAAGGTCAGAAAGTGTTTTACTGCCTTAAGCAGACTGCCTCCTCTATCTTCTAGAGTCTGGTGGTTTAAGCTGCCAGTCATTTGGTTAGTGCAACACTGACATAGCCAGGGCTTGTGAAACAACAAACCAAACCTTTACAGGTGATCATCGTTACAGGATGCCAGTAAACAAACATTATTTGGGAGGTTGGTTAAAAAGAGAAATGAAATCCAAATTTTCTGCATTTCTCATAAAACTAGATGTGGGGTAGTTTCTGTAAAAGCTTCCCACTGAGGAAAAAGGAATGGTTAAAATAGCAAACATGCGCACTGCCACCGAGTCAATTCTGACTCACAGTGACCCTGGAGGGTAGAGAACACTACCTCTTGGGTGCCCCAGGCCATAAGTCTTCACAGAATTGCAGTCTCTTTTTACAGCAAAGCAGCTGGTGAGTATGAATTGTTGCCTTTTGAATGAACAACTTAACGACTTACCCAGAACGTCAGTAGAGCTGGATCCATCGTGCAGTTTTTGTCAACTGCATATGAGGTACATGGTGGGCATTAGTAGTTCCTAAAATCACAAGAAGGGACATCTGGCATTATTTGCTCTCTGATGGAAGAGCACACACTAATAGAATAACTTCTGCCCGAAAGGATCAACCAGCCCACATCTGATCACGCATCCGCTCCTTCAGAGGAAATCTGCTGACATTGAAAGAGCCCATGGGATGTAATGACACGATCTTCTCTTAGTTCAGTGCTAGGGACGCAAAGGGAGCAATGGAGAGAGAACCTGCAGGTCTCACCCTGCACAGTGCGGGGGCCAGACATGCATCTCTAACCACTAGCAGTCTCACATCGATGAGAGGGGCAGATTGTAACTCGGGCTGCCTTGTGAGATTTAGAAATGGTTGGTCGTTCTTTAGGTGTAAAAATGACTTCTTCAGGCTGAGCCCCAATGGCATAGTGGATGAGTGCGGGACTGCGGCCCACTGGCTTGGAGGTTCAAATCCAGCAGCAGCTCTCCAGGAGCAAGGCTGAGCCTCCCACTCCCACCAGAGGGCAGTGATGCCCCCCCTCCAAAATGACATGTTCATTTTAGAGTTCTTGTAGACCTACTATAACATTTAGCAATGAGATGATATTTGGTATCCAAAAACGTCGGGGAGGGGAGTCGTGAAAACAGAGCTGACCTGGATGGACTGAGGGCTCATTTCTGGAGCTGGGTGTTGAGAGCGTGGAGGACCAGCCTGTTACTCTGCACTTTTGGATATGTGTAAGGCTTTTCACAGTAAGACTCGAGGCCTTTTTCAACATGCATTTGTGGCTAATCATGGTTAAGTAAAGAATCAACACAGCACTTGACAATTTCTAGCACAGGGTCAATTTGCAGTGTTTCTGAGTGCTTCTGGCATCCAGAAGCCATGCCACCAGTAATCCCTGATGGACAGGTTTCAGCTGTGCTGCGTGATTGGAGCAGTCTAGGACGGAAGGCAGTTCATTTCTAAAATTTAGCCCAAGAAGGTCGTATGGGTGTGGGAGGCGTGATCACTGCAGAGCTCTGGGGTGGGCTCCAACCCGCCAGCCATGGTGAGGACCATGCGGGGCTGGGCAAGGCGGCATTCTGCTGTGTCTAAGGTGACCACAAATCAGAGCCGACTCGATGGAAACTGACAAGATTTCAGTCTTAACCATGGAAACAATTTTCTGCTTTTTCTAGATGAGGCAAATGAAAGTTGAGACACCCTCGTTGAAGTCATGGCAAGGATAGTCCCTTTCATGGTAGGATGTGAAGTCTGATGGATCCAGCATCGGGTTTACTGGGAGTTAGTCGAGAGCCCTTGAAAAGGGCGCACATTTTAGCATCTTAGGTACTGAAGTTGTCTGTGAGTTACTGCTGACTTGACACTAGTGGAGGATCTGGATCCATGGCATCTCTTCGTAAAGGCCTTTTCTTTTCAGAGGGGTGAGTTTGCTATGCAAGGTCAAGAGTTGCTTCAAGTTGCTACATTAACATCCTGTCCCAATGGCTACAAAGATGCAAGGGTGGATCTTCATTTCCAGAGGCTTGTAACCAAGTGGAAACCCTTTGGAAACAAATACTGCAGAAAGTATGATGCTTTCTAGGTGTTCAGGAATGAAAACTAGCAAATCCATTCCTAAAGTGAAGCAGTTTTGTGCAAGGAGAATTATGTGCAAAGGTTCATAAATTCCAGAATATCATGCATGCCTGTTTTGCTCCTACTTTTCTGACTGCCTTTCTGTTTCCTTTATTGATTTTTTTCTCCTAATCCCTCTCATTGGAAGATTAATAGCTCCCTGGACTCGGTCCTTTCATATCTTTTGAACTTGTTCTTTGTAGTATTTTTAACTTAGAATTCACATCCCAGGTGAGCTCATTAAATATTACCTACAAGCTAATGATTCCCAAACTTACAGCAACAACCTGAGCCTGTTCCCCAATTTCCAGATCATATATCAAATGCTGCTTGACAGCTCCACTCTCCAGATGAACATTTCCATCGCTATGAGTCCCTCTTCCCTCTGGCCCACAGCACTCTGGAGCCAGCTCCTCTTAAAACCATCCATCTCGGTTGCAGCAACCCAACTTCCCTAGTTCTGTGTTCAGTCCCAACCCTTGGGATCATCTTTGACGCTTCTTCTCTCTCACACGTGTCCTTCCTAACTCTGTATTAGTTCCAACTACAACATAAACCTGGGACTTCTCACCAACTCCACTCCTCACTGGTACTGCTTTTCCCAATGGAGAAGCAAAGAAAAGACTAAGCCCCTTAAAAGATGAGGGACACGTGCCCTGTCCTTTCTCCACTTCAGGGATTTGGCAAGGTATGGAGGCCATTTTGATGGTCACACGTGTGGGCCGCTGAGACCAGGAAGGCTGCTACACGTCTTGCAGGGACAGGACAGTCTCCATCACAAAGCATGCCTGGTGACTCAGGATGCCAGGAGTGCCAAGGCTGAGCAGCCACACGCCACTCAAAGCCTGCAGTGCCTTTGCACGGAGTCCTTACAGTGCCCTGAGAGCTCTGGACTTTAAGGCAAGTCTTTCTATTCTATATGGCCCGTCAATCAAGCGATGATAGCCTGTCTCTTCTTTGATTCTATGATTTAAATGTTAAGGGGAAATTAAATGCTTGGAAAGATCTACACGTTTGCTTAAATTCCTACTTATGTCCACCAGAGGGAGCACTTCACTACTAAATAGCAAACCCAAACCACTCGACCTTCATTCCCAGGGGCAGCAACCCTCAAGGAGAATAAAACCGCCCCGTAGTAGTGTTTCCTAGGGTTTAAATAATTTCAGAAGCAGACCACCACATCTCTTTCTACAAAGTAACTGGTGGGTTTAAACTGCCGCCCTTTATTTTACTTAATCACTGTACAGCCAGAAGCCCTTTGAAAAGACTACCCAGTGTATCATAGGTGTTGCTGTAATGAAAGCAGCAATTCACAGTTACTCTTCCTAACAGAAGGTTTTGTTACTTACGTGAGGCCGCTTGCAGAAGCAATTCCTTCTGGACAATTCCAGTATACAGTTTGCCCATCCAGTCAAGTGGTTCGCTCAATAAAAGTGAACTCAGGAAAGATTTCTTTCTAATTCGGTACCAGCATTTTGAAAAGGATCCGTGAGGGTGGCTTAGTGAGCACCACTGCTAACCTGAGGGTCGATGGTTCGAACCCAGCAGCTGCTCTTTGGGAGAAAGATGCGGCAATCTCCTTTTGTAAAGTTAATAGTCGAGGGAGCCCAGTAGGAGTTTAGCCTGCCTCAGAGCGTCACTGTGAATCGGGATCAACTTATGGCAGTGGGTTATATATGAAAAATTAGATGGGTATACATTTTTTTTTTTTTAGGCATCACTGCCCTCAGGTGGTGGGAGTAGGAGGCCCAGCCTTTGCTCATGTGAGCGGGAATTGAACCTCCATCCCAGTGGGCCGCAGTCCCGCGCACAACCACTATGCCACCAGTGTTCAGCCCTGGGTATGCATTTTTAATGAATGATCGCTCAGAGCTTGTTAACGTTTTATTCTCTGCCCTAGGTGAATAAATATAATTGTGTGATTACAATAATACTGATAAAGATCAACTTCAGCAAAGATACACAGAGTAAAAGATCAACTCACACGTCCTAAACTGCAAAGCAAGAAGGAATCAGGAATGTCGTTTCTCCTGACTGTGAAAACCAACCCCTCAAACCCACCGTCACGGCATTGATGCCAACTCATAGTGAACCGATGGGGCAGGGCGACTGCCCCGGGGGCTTCTCAGACAGGAGCTCTTTTTTGTTTTTAATCATTTACTGGGAGTTCAGACAGCTCTTACCACAATCTATCCAGCCACCCACTGTGTCAAGCATCATGACTCACATTGCCATCATCATTTTCAAAACATTTTCTTTCGACTTGAGCCCTGGGTATCAGCTCATTTCCCCCTCCTCCACCCACCCTCATGAACCCTTGATAATTTATCATTTTTCCATGTCTTATACTGACCGATATCTCCTTTCACCCACTTTTCTGTTGTCCATCCCCTAGGGAGGGTGTTATAGGTAGATCACAGTCATCAGTTCCCCATTTCTCTCTCCATCTTCCCCTTACCCTCCTGGTATTGCTACTCTCATTATTGGTCTTGAGGGGTTTATCTGTCTTGAATTCCCTGTGTTTCCAGCTCTTATCTGTACCTGTGTACATGCTTTGGTCTAGCTGGATTTGTAAGGTAGGCTTGGGGCCATGAGTGAGGGGAGGGAGCAATGAAGAACTTGGGGAGAGTTGTATGTTTCTGGAGAAAGCACACCAGCTTGTGTGACCACGAGGTATCCAAGGAATCAGTTATCAGGCTACAAAGAACTAAAAATCATAACATTGTGTGCCCACCTTCGTGATATGATCACTGACAACAAATGCGTGCATAAGTAAATATGTTGAAGAAAGCTGATGGTGTCCAGCTATCAAAAGATATAGCATCTGGGGTCTTAAAGACTTGAAGATAAACAAATGGCCATCCAGCTCAGAAGCAAAAAAGCCCACATGGAAGAACACCAGCCTGTGTGACCATGAGGTATTGAAGAGATCAGGTATCAGGTATCAAAGAACTAAAAATTATATCATTATAAATGAGCGGAGTACAGGTTGGGGACCCAAAGCCCATTAGAAGGTGAAGCAACATTCTCTTACAAAGGGGTTGCAGGGAGGAGATGAGCCAGTCAATGTACATTATTGCAACAGTGAAATATGCAACTTTCCTCTAGTTCTTAAATGCTTCCTCCCCACCACTATCATGATCCCAGTTCTACCTTACAAATCCAGTTAAACCAGGAGATGTACACTGGAACTGGAAACATGGGAGATTTAGGACAGATGATCCCTTCAGAACCAGTGGTGAGTGGTGATAATGGGAGGGGGGAGGGAGAGGGGAGTGGAAAGGGGGTACTAATTACAAGGATCTACATAGAACCTCCTCCCTGGAGTACAGACAACAGGGAAGTGGGTGAAGGGACACATCGGGCAATGTATGATATGACAAAATTACTATAATTTGTAAGTTATTAAGGGTTTATAAGGAAGGAGGGGAGGGGAAATATGGGGAACTGATACCAGGGGCCTAAGTAGAAGAAGGATGTTTTGTGAATGATGGTAGCAACAAATGTGCAAATGTGGACAATACAATTGATGTATTGATCATGATAAGAGTTGTGTGAGCCTCCAATAAAATAATCATAATAATTTTAAAAAGTTGTATGTTTCATCAGTGCCATACTGCACCCTGGCCAGAAGTCTAGGGAGTAGAAAGTCCCATCTTTCTCCCATGGAGTAGGTCTTGGTTTCGAAGCACTGACCTTGCCATTAGCAGTGCAACAGGTAACCACTCTCCTACCCTGATCACCAATGTGTCATTCAAAGTAAAAATCTCACACCAACTGTTGGTGAACATTCTCCAACATTTTTGGAATTTTGGATTGTGATCCCCATGAAGAATTGAATCTTTCTGTAATTCAAAGATGGGCTCCTCACCTTGGCTAGGTGGAGTGTGGTACCTGGAGGTTGCAGACATGATGAGCCAGTCTTCAGGTGAGCACATGCTTCCACTCAAGCTTCACCAGGCCTAGGCTCTGCAGCACTAGCTAGGTGACTTCACCTCTCTGAGACCCAGTTTCCTTTCCACTGACATGACAATGAATCAGGTGGCCCTTGTCAAGTTGACAAGGACATATAAACTGCAGGCCCCACTGCCTGGTGTGTAGTAAGTCGTTTAATGTTGGTTCCTGAAAAGGCAGACTTAAATGGAATAACTCAGGGATACTTGTTTACCTAAAAATAAAAAGCCCTTGATACCTATTACATATATATACATATACATACATACATATATAA
This sequence comes from Nesogale talazaci, assembly GCA_004026705.1. Classification (NCBI taxonomy): domain Eukaryota; kingdom Metazoa; phylum Chordata; class Mammalia; order Afrosoricida; family Tenrecidae; genus Nesogale; species Nesogale talazaci. Next base: position 34,891 of record PVJH01015780.1, read on the forward strand.
ATTCATTATATTATGAGTTAGGTGAAGACTTACGAGCAGATGATCAGTTTTTTGATTCATCCATATTGTGTTTCATCTCTTTCAATGCAATCTCCTCAATGCATTTCTGATCTCCCTCCTCCTCCCCTCATCCTTGTGGACTCTGCCCTTGGGTGAATGCTGTCCACCTAGATCCCAAAAGATCGATGATTCTAAGGTGGGTGCACCTCACTGGTCACTCTTCTCCTTAGAGGCCTGTTTATGGTTTGGCTGAAAATGGAGGTACATTTTGTTTTAGACCGGGAGTGTGTGCCAGGCCCACCGGATCGGGGACCACCAGGCATGGACTCTCGCATGCATTTTCCCTCTCTTTTCTTTTTGTCTCTTCCAAAGTGAAAGACTTTCTATATAGTCATATGACTTCTAGACTGAGATTTCTGTTGCATTAACTTTTGCATCAAAGACTCTGTGAGATAGGGAAATAAACACAAGGCGTGGGTCAGGAGATCTTGAGAAAGTAACTTTTATTGGTCTATTTTTTTTTTTTTTTTGCATCTAGTTTTCTTACTTTTCAAAGGTCTTAAGAACACACTGGTATCTCTTGAACCCCAGAGCTGTGCGTGCCGAATAAGATCGTGAGAAGAAGCATGTCATAGTCTCTTAACTTGCCATCACCTCTCCTTATGGCAAACTAGACCACGAATAGTTCCTTGACAGTTCCATTCGGCAGATACCTACTTCCCCCAGGACCGCCATTGACGTGGCATGGGCTGGCTTCTGCCATGCTGCATGGAGCCAGCCGTGGTCACCGCTTAGCCAGTACTCTCCTTGCAAGCACAAAGCGTCCCAAAGGGCTGCCCCGGGACCTGTCCAGTCGTGGTGCTGGGGGGCGGGGGCGTGGGGTGCAGCAGCGTTGGGGCTACCAGGGCCACAGTCACTGCACCCTGGCCCACCTCTCTTGAATCTTGAATCTCCAGCCCAATTGCTACCCTTCATCCCCAGGAAGGGCCGTTGATAACATTTCCTTCTTCCTCTTCTGTTTCCTTTCACTCCCTCTCCCTCCTTTCCCGTGTTCTCTCTGGGGTGTCCTCTGAGCGCCGCACAGGCTTGCGGAGAGGAAGCGAGTTTTCAGGCCACTGCCACCCAGGCCTGGGGTTGTCCGCTCCCTTCCCGCTTTTGTATCCCTGCCAACAAGTCTCCCCCAACATCCGTAGCGTCCTGAAGCACATTGGTCATGGAGTTTAATGGAAATATTCAGATCGGGGACCCTCTGCCGAATGCCAAATTATTTTGCAATGCTTTTGGGGAGGTTGCAAGCCAGCTGCCATCATGCTGTGTGTGTGTGGTGACCAGGTAGGGACAGAGCAGCCCTGAAGGAAATGGACATCCCCACCTTTCACCAAATAGGAGGAGAGGCATCCTGCCCAGGAAGCGACAGGAACCCCAACGTACCGAGGAAAGCAGGGCTTTGTCTTGTTCTGGGGCACAGAGCAAATGGGCCGGCATCTCTCAGGAGGAGCCTCAGGGTCGGAATGACCTGCACCTGCACCTGGCGCCTGGCAGGCAGATGACAAGCTCAAGGTTTCTCCACCAAAGCAGCCAGAACAACACAATCCCGAGACAATAGCCAACAGGACAGCAGAGGGAGCCCTTGAGTCTCCAAGACTCAGATTCAAGTTACACTAACTAGCCAGTCCAGGTTTCAGTGGAATGTACAAACAAAGGCAGACTGCAAAGAAAGGCCTGGTGAACTACTTACAAAAGCCAGCCGGTTTCACAGCAGCCTGACATCTTTGTCCATGATGAGTTGGGGCTGACTTGAGATGAGCCAACAATCACAGTCAATCCAGGAGTATCTGGGTGTTGCCCATGGGTATTGCTGTCTGCCTGAAGGTGAATGACCTCAGTATAAATGATGCCTGGAGATTGGGGCGCTTGGGGAATCACTGCTGAAAAGCTAGCCATCCAAATCCTCTGAGGGTGCCGTTCTGATCTGACACATCAACTGGTAAGCAGCTGGTACTTCGTGAAAACAGGCTCAACTTGAGGCCAAAGGGCTTTTGCTAGAAATGTACTTGACGCTTTGTATTGAATACTAAGGTCTCACAGTCCATTTCTTTAGCTGGCCTCCCCAAACACTGATGACTGTGTTAACCCGAGGCAGGAATTTGAAGGAAGGGGGATACCAAGCCATGTCGAAAAAGAACTCAGCCCGTTACTAACGTTGCAAAACAAGTTGACACCACCCTCAGCCGGATTGCAGTCATGTTGTTTAACAATGGTAATGTCATTGTGGCCATCAGGTTCGAAAAGGCATGGTTGCCTTTTCAGAAACACACTAAAATGTGTGTGATTAAAATGTGATGTTTCCTGGGACTTATTTCCGATATGTGAGGAGGGGAGAAGCTGGTGGGAGTCCATAGAGACAAAATAAGAATGATCATATGTTGATAAGGGTAAAGAATCCTATGACTTACTGTGGCAAGAATGACTAATTCAAGAGGGATACTGTTATATTCATCACCAAATAGAACATTTCATGATTTCTTTTCCAGCGCTATGATAGGAAGATATCAATATGCCTATAAGGAAGACAAACCCATATACACATCAACCACTAATGCCAATGATGAAGATAATTGAAGAATCCTACCCACTTCTGAAATCTCTCAGCATGCATTCAAATTTCATTGATTGTAAAAGTTGGAAATGAAGAGAAAAAGTTCGGCAGTTGGAAAATACAACCTTGGAGATAGAAACCAAGCTGGAGATCCCATGGTAGAACTTTGCAAGACCAAAGACTTTGTCCTTGCAAACACCCTTTTTCAACACCCTAAAGAGCACCTGTACCCTTGAACTTCATCAGCTGGACTATATGGGAATAAAATTGGCTATATTGTGGGACAGAGATGATGGCAAAGTTCAATTTCATCAGTCAAAACAGGACCAGGGGCCAACTGTGGAATAGACCATCCATTGCTGATTGGGAAGTTCACTTTTAAGTTGAAAACAATTAAAACAGTTTTCTGAGGACCAAAATACCACCTTGAGTCTATGCCACCTAAATTTAGAAAACCTCTCAAGGACAAATTTGATGCATCGAATACAAATGAGCTGAGCTGTGAGAGGGAAGCAAGAACATCATCCTTTAAATCAGCAAAATATAATTTTAAGATGAATTTTTAATTGTGAATTAGAGGAGGGGGTTATAGTCCAAACCACCAAATCTTCATTTAACAGTTCAAGCTGCTTATCACCCATTCCCCGAAACTTGATGCCAACTCTCCAGATTTCTCTTCTCCCTCTCATGGATCTTTATACACCCCACTCCCTACCCCCATTCTTTCACACAACACTTGTCAACCTTCTAATCCACTACTTCATCTTTCCACTCTTACCCTGCCTCACTTGGGAACCTCTAAATTCCATTAATCTGTTCCTTTCAGTATATAAGTCTTATTCTTGGTTTTATCCTGATGGCCTGGTCTCATATAATAACTGTTCTTTTGTGATTGACTAACTATTCAGCAATATGTTTTCCAGATCCACCCACGAGGTTCTCCATGGTTTATCATGGTGTTGTAGCAGTGCATTGTGTTTCATTGGGTGTATGCACCAATTTTTCTTTATCCATTCTTCTACCAATGGCCATCTGTATTGTTTCTAACTTCTTGGTATTGTGAACATGGAAGTCCATAATGTTCATATCATGGCTCCGACTTCTATAGGGCATATGTATACTCAACAGAAGTATTGCTGGCAGGTATAGACTTTCTCCTCCCAGTTGTTTAAAGTAGGGTCAAATTACTCTTCCACAATGGTTCTACAAATTTACAGACTCACCAGCTGTGTATGAGAATTTGGGGCTGTTATTGTCAGTGTACAGGAATATGTCATTCTTGTTTTGATTTGCATCTCCTGGATGGCAAATGATCATGAGTATTTTTTCTAAATCTCTGTTAGCCATTTGGGTGCCATTTTGAGTGAACTATCTGTTCATGTCCTTTGCCCACTTTTTAGCTGGATAATTGTTCTCTCTTATCCAGATATTGCCATTTTTTCTAGCTTTTAGATATTAATCCTTTGTCTGTTGTGTCATTGCTAAAGATCTTTCCCCCATCAATGAGTTCTCTTTTTACTCTTTTGATGAAGTTTTTGATGTACATGATAAATGATTTAATCTTCATAGATCCCACTCATCCATTCTGTCTTCTACTGTGCATATTTCCTTCATTATGTTTAATAGTATATTTATGTCCTTCAAGGGTTTGTCTCTGTCTTCTCATTGATGAACTTTACAGCTCCAGGATTTCCATTTACATTTAGACCCATCCTGAGTTTGTGTGTGTGTGAGTTTGCGTGCATGCATGGAGCTAGGTATGGGTCCTGTTTCATTCTTCTGTACATGTAGAAACAATTGTTCCAGCACCATTTATGGAAGAGACTCTCTTTTAATATTTTTTGACTCTGTTGAATATTGGTTACCTGTATGTGCGTGATTTTCCTATTCTGTTCCATTGGTCTATGTTCCTCTCCTTGTACCAATACCAAGCTGTTTTGACTACTGTGGCTATGGAATAGGATTTGAGGTCCCCGAGGTCACTATAAAGAAAAAAAGGTAAAATAACCCAAGGCATAAATCAGAAGAGACTCTGAAACTTCTGGCAGCATGTAGAACAGTTAAATGCAATTGAAGAAATGATGAAATCAAAGATGAAGTATTATCATGAAATGAATGAATTCCTGGAGTTAAAAAGCCAAAAAAGGACATAGTCAGCATTTCTCAAACTAAGAAATTCAAGAAAAAAAATTCAAGTCTAGAATTGAAATGTAGAAGGATTCCACGGGGAAAATATTGAATAATGCAGGAATTTCTAAAGAAAGTGGAAGGTATATATAGTCACTGTATCAAGGCTCAACCACTTCAAGGTAAGTTACTGTCAAGAATAAATGGTACCAAAGGAAGAATTCTAAGCTACACTGAAGACTTTGGGGGTGGGGGTGGGGGAGACCCAGGATTGTTGAAATATTTCAAAAAACTGATAAAGTACTAGAAGCGCTCACTGTTCAATGTGAAGAAATTTGAAAGGCAGCTCCCTGGCCTACCAGCTAGAAGAGAACTCTCCATAGGGCCTCTGTGAGTCAGACCTGACTTGACAGCAATCAGCGGGGCTCCTTTGGCAATGCCTTCAGTTCAAAACGGCGTCAGATCAGGGAAGTTGAGATTTGTTGCTCAGAATCACCCCCAGAAAAGACACTTACTTGAGAAAGTTTTCCCATGAGCAGAGAGAGTTCCTCCCTCTTCTCTGCCCTTAGCTCTCTGAGTCTGTTTCTGACAAAAGACTTCATCTTGTATTCTAATGGTCCAGTTTCTCAAGCTACACTTTCAGGAGTCTGTGGGCTCCTTGGGAATCCCTCCTCCACTGGGGAATGGATCCATCCATTCATCACCAGAGAAAGACTCTGTGCCTTCATCATTAATGAATGGTTAGTACAGGACGTGACACAGTGTTCAGAGACAATAAATGTTTCTTGAATGAATAAAAAAGGACTATATTTTTTATCAAATTTCTTAAAATGGCAAAAATTCCAAACAAACAACCCTGTAAACACTCTCAAGGTAGAACCATATTATCCCTCAGAGGTCAATTAAATAGGAATTGTTTTGAAAGTGTCCTTCTCTTTCTTTTTGGAGGTTGGAAAGAGAGATATATTTTGGTTAAACATTATTAAAAGTTCTCCAGTCTTATTAACTACCTTCAGGAGACTCATTTAAGGCCAGAGCTAATTAAAATGTTCACCACTGACTGGTCAGGGGGCCTCTCCTCCTCTCTGGATTGAATATATGTTCTCTCTGGGGTTAGACCACAAAGACAGATCTGTTCTCTCCAGAAGGCATCTGCTGAAATGAACAGGTGTTTACCTCAGTAAAAGCCATAAATCCTGAGCACGTCTCCCTACCATGACTGAAGTATGGTCCATCCACGCAGTCCCTGAATAGCGAGCTGGGCACTGAACAGATGGAGAATTAGGCAGGGAAATTCTGTTGGGATTTCTTGAAATGGGAGATGAGCATGGTGTCGTACCTGGGGAATGCAGAGTCGAGGATGCAGGTGAGGGAAGGGGCCACCGCTGAGTGAGAAGTGTTCAGTTTTTTTATGGAAATCCTGGCTGTGCAAATGCCTTCGAGGGTTACTCTGATGATGTATTCTCCAGTCTACCACAAAGTATGTTTCATTAACACAAAGGGAATACTATGGACTCTGAGAGAGGGGCAGTCACATCTTCCATACCTGACACCAGGATTCACTTCCATCTAGTGCACCTCAGATCCATGCTGAAAGTCTTTCCGCAGACTTTCCAGACAGAGACAGACTAGGAAGACGTGGAGATCTGCTTCAGAAAAGGATCCAATGAGAACCTTATGGACCACATGGATCCAGTCTACAGTCAATCATGGACATGCCGTAGGACTGGACCACACTGAGCTCCATTGGGCAAGGGGTCCTTATGAGTCAGAGGCCAACTCAAGGACAGCTAACAAGAGCATGTCTTCTGAAGAAGATTCAGTCATATGTAAATTGATGTTTACTAATCTCAGGATACCATTTTGCTGAAAATCTAATAGTGATCAGAAAACACTTTTTGACTTTCCTTCCAGATGTGACAAATATAGCAGAATAGATTTTCTCTTTCACCAAAACAACAAGAAAAAGTAGACAAAACCACATAGAACCATTGCTTTTGGATTATGGATGACAGGCAGCCACGAACTCTCACCTGTGAGAGACGAGAAATACACACGAGGGGTTCCATATTAGAATGGAGATTCTGAGCACTGCCTTGAGGAAAGTTACTGTTCACAGTGAAAGCCCTAAATCCATTTTAAAAAGTATTTTAAATGGTAAGTTTTACTAACATATGATTCACCTACCATACAATTCAATGGTTTAAATATATTTAAGAGTTATACACTACAATCAATTTTAGAGCATTTTCTTCATTCTTTTCCTCATTATTATTTGTTCCCATTTCCCCCCAACATATCCTGGTATACTTCTAAGAAACTTGTAATCTTTAGTTACTATCTTAATGGAATTACTCACCCTGAAGTCCCTATAGAGAAAGTAAAAAAACAAGCAAACACAAAGCCCCCAAAGGCCAAAAAGTCTCGATTCAAAAGAAAACAGAAAATAATGAAAGCTAGAGTAAATTTAAAAATGGGTGAAAAGAGAAAACACATGCGAAGGTATTCCATTTCAAGCTAATGATCTGCATTCATCCACTTTCTACTGCATTCTGCTATTCCAATTCCCTAGTCAATGGTGATATTAAAACAATTTTTAATTAATTGGGCCCCAAATCCATGTTTAAGGCTCTGCACAGATGAAGCCTCCATCGAATTCTTCCTGACCATTGACCAGCAATGTGATTAGCTTCAGGCACGGGGGCTCAGATTGATGGGCTGCTGTGCAGGAGAAAAATGTGATAGTCTTGTTTTTGTACAGATTTGTAACCTTCGAAACCCTATTGAGCAGCTCTATTCTGTCTTATAAGGTCACTGTGGGTTAGCATCTACTCAAGGACAATGGGTTTTACTTAGTATTTAAGGAGCCCAAGTGAAACAATAGTGAGACCCCAGGCTGCTTAGAAGCCTGTGCTGTGAACCTCACCCATGGCTCCATGGGAGAGAGACTTGGAGCGCTGCCTTCATACGGATGACACCCTAGCATGCCCCATGGAGTAGTTCTGTTCTGTCATGTGGTGTTGGTATGAGGTGGCCACCAATGCAGTGGCACCTAACAATACACTGTTTACAGCACACTCTTCTTCTAACACATGCATGTGTGTACATATATGTGCAATTTATTTACGACTCCTGATGACTCTGATTATGATCACCCTCTGGGAGTTCCGTAGCTCAGGTAGTCTAATTTACTTGCTCAAAGTCACACAGCTATTACAAGATTGGTGTTGGGTGGGTGCTCTGTTGTCCTCGGTGAGTATCAGCCCTTCAGAAGCCGCTGCACAGGTAGAACCAAGCAAAGAGGACTTCTGGCTCCACCTGCAGACCAGCAAGTAAAATAGATTTACTCCTTCTCTTCAGGGTGACTGCTGCTCGCTTAACTTGATCTTTCATGTAGAAATGTGGTGAGCAGACACAGTGTCTCTGCCTGTGTGCACATCGCTGGGGACACGGATATGAATAGACATCATTCCTGCTTTTCGGGGGACATTGCTCCAAGTTGATGTTGTGAAAGGCCTATGGCTCAAATGGGAGTTCAGAATAAGCCCCAGTCACCCTGGTGTGGGCCACATGTAAGACAGTACAAGCTCTGTCCTTGTTATCGGGACAATTGCTGTGCATCTGCTTCACTGAAGGTCACACCTGGCCATCCCAGGGGGTCCTCTTATCTTTACCATTAAGCAATGGGAAGCCATAAAATGATTAAGGTTGGCATGCTTTAAAGGACTAATGGGCTAGCAAATTGGGTGATTTTGCTCAGCTTGGCTATTGAGGGTAACATATTGTGAAATTACTGAGCTCATCTGTGACCAGATTCCTCTATAGGGTAATTGAAAGCGAATGGAAATGGCTATTTATGTATTCTCAGCCATTAGATGTTGCTTTCATCTCTGATTTCTTTGGATGATGAGTCAAAATATATACAGAGATCACTGCCTGCGGGTACCACTCTGCATGTTCAATTAGCTAAGGCCTGTGCTTAGTACTGGTCACAAAAAAGCAGACGGCGATGGGAAGCAGTGTTGTTGGGCTTCATCCTTAAGCACCCCACCACTCAAGTAGGGGAATGTTTGTAAATCCCATCTGAGTTTTTGAGGCTGAATGGACACTCGGGGTGGGGGGGGGGGAGGGGGGAGTGGCCCTCAGCTAAATCCACAAGCCCATAGCAGTGCTTTTCATTTCTGTACAGATGTTCCCAACCCACAGAAGAAGAGTGCTTGGTGAAACATAATGGAGACATGCTATATTGAATAAAGTTAAAAGGAACTTTTTAGTGTAGGGTTTTCTATGGTCTAGAGATGCTTCTGGGCATTTCCAATCTCTAAGAGAGGGAAGGAATATAGTTATAAGGCTTATGAAGAAAGCTACCATTTGTTGAAAATACCCTGGTGGTGAAGGAGCGCTGGTGGCTCAGGAGTCCTGAGCCTAGTGGCCTAATGGTTACAGACTTGGCTATAGATGGCATGGCAAGAGGGTCAACCCCACTAGAGTTCCGTGGGAGAATATCGCTCCTTTTAAAGATCCCCCAAACTCACAAACCTACTACCATCGAACTGATTCCAACTCACAGGGACTCTGTAGAAGGTTCTGAAACTGTCAATCTTTCCAGAAGCAGGCAGCCTCATCGTTGTCCCTCAAGGTGGCTGGTAGTTTTGAACCTCTGACCCTGCTGTTAGTTGTTCTTCACCTACCCCTCAGAGCTATCATGTACCTTGGAGGAACTATGAGTCAGAATCAACTAGAAGCCACCCAACAATATCAACACTTGTATGAGGAAGTATCTCCAAATGGATTTCCCCCCCAAAGCTATATATTTTAATTTTTTTTTAACAAAACAACTTCATCACCTTCAAAGTACTCCCCATTACACTTGTTAGATTTGTCAAATCTGTGATTCCATTCTTGGAAACATGAATTTTTCAAATTCATGTTTGGATGGCTGACAGCACCTCCCTTGTTTTTTCCCTTACCTGGTCTATGTTGTCAAATCACTGTCCTTTCTGTCCAGCTTTATTCACAGAAACAAAAAGAAGTCCCGCGGAACGAGGTCAGATGAGTCAAGTGCATAGGGCTAGAGAGGCATGCTGATTTTTTTGCAAAAAACTGGCACACTGAGAAGGCTTCATAAGCAGGTGCATTGTCGTGGCAAAATCAATATCCCACCTGCCAAAAATTGGGTCTTTTTTTTGGACACTGTCATACAATCTTTGCAGAACTTCTAAATAGGAAGTTTGATTGAGAGTCCAACCTGATGGAACACACTACAAATTCACTATCCACATCACATAACACAAAAACAAATGAACATTGGTGTTGTGTGTGGGGGGGTGGGGGTGGGGGGTACCACTGAGTAAACTGTTTTGGGAATCTAGTGCTTTACATAAATAAGTCAGAGTGCAGTATAGGACTGAGGAAGCCTACAACTTTCCTTGAGTTCTTTATTGCTTCCCCCTATACACACACACACACACACACACACACACACGCACCATCATGACCCCAACTCTACCTTACAAATCTGGCTAGACCAAAACATGTACGCTCATATAGATAAGAGCTCACAGGGAATCCAGGACAGATACTGCCCTCTCCCACCCCTCCGGATCAATCATGAGAATAGAGATACTAGGAGGGTGTGTTAGTCCCGGTAGACTAGAGAGGAACAAATTTCATAGACACACATGTGGATATAAGAAAAAGGTTTATATACAAGAGGAACAGGGCATTGAGCCTAGTCCAGTTCAAAGTCATAAGTCTGATATTAACCCATATACCCGAAATCAGTCTTTAAAGTCTCCTTCCAACTCATGAAGTCACAGGTCAGTGGGTGCAGAATCCCGGCGCTGGCAGGGGTCTCCACATGGCTCCTTGCTTCCAGGGCTCAGGGTCCATCAACAGCAGAAAAAACTCATCGCTGGCAGAGGTCTCCATGTGGCCACTCCAGCTTCAGAGGTCTGGCTCCATCAGGGCAAAGCCGTGTGGTCTCTCCGCCAAATCCTCCAGCTTCTCGGATGCTCCCATCTTGTCTTGTCCATGATTCATCATCTCTGAGACTAACTCCCAACAACTGGGGGAGATAGATTCTCATCTTCACGAGGGAAATATCGTGAGATTTCCCAGAAGTCTCAGGAGAAAGCCATGCCCACATAGAGGCCTCTTTGGCTACTCAATGGCTATCTCCAGATTAACAGGCTAGACTCCACTCCTACATTTCAATTATAAAGTTTTCATAAGCACATGACTGCCACAGAGGGTGAGGGAAAGTGGGGGGGGGGAGAAAAGGAATACTGAATCACAATGATTTACATATAAACCCCTTCCTTGGGGCATGGATAACAGAAACTAGGTGAAGGGAGACTGCAGTCCATGTAACATGGTGAAAAAAAGCCCTATAAATTATTAAGGGTTCACAGTGGGGGAGGGATGAGAAGCTGATATCAAGGGATCAAGTAGAAAGAAAATGCTTTGAAAATGATGATGGTAACATATGTACATATGTGCTTGACATGATGGGTATATGTATGGATTGTGATAAGAGCTGTAAGAGCCCCCAATAAAATTATTTACTAAGAGAAGAAAAAAATTTTTAAAGAAAAATATTCACACACACAAAATCACACGGATCCTTGGCTATGTAATGGTTATGAACTGTACTGTAAACCTCAAGGTCAGTGGTTTGAAACTGAGGGAGAAACGGAGGTTTTCTGCTCCAGTAAACAGTGACAGTCTTGCTGAGCCCTGGTGGCATAGTGGTTGTGCGTGGCACTGTGGCCCACTGGGATGGAGGTTCACTTCCAGCAGTGGCTCCACAGGAGCAAAGGCTGGGCCTCTTCCTTCCACCACCAGATGGCAGTGATGCCCAAAAAATAAGCAACACAAAAACAAAACAAAACAAGAGTGACAACCTTGACAACCCACAGGGGCACCTCTATTCTGTACTAGATGGCCACGCTGAGTCAGCATGAGTGGCAGTGAGTTATGCTCCACAAAGATGATTTATTTAAGATCATCATTTGATCACATATAGACTATTGGTTATTTATTTATCGAATGACAATCTTAAATAACTTTACAATAATCATACAACAAGCAAGTGACTCTGAGGGAAGTTGAACCCAAGAAGCTTGACTGCAGAACCTATACCTTTTTTGAGTATCTTATTGTGATTTGGGTGAAAATTTCCCCTTCACCAATCTATACACATTTTGCTTTGCAATATTAACTGGGATCCTTTCAATACAGTAGCATTCTTCTCATTTCCTGCTCCTACTCAACTCTCTTTCTTGTCCTTCTGAAATTTGTACTTGAGATGTACTGAGATGTAGTCAAATAACATGCCCCGTCTAGCAGTAAATCGTTTTTATGATGTAGTGTAAATCCTAGCCCTTAAGCCTGTGGTTAGGAGTGCTGGCAGCCTAGTGGATTATGTAATAGACTGTAACAGCAAGGTCAGTGGTTCAAAACTATATCTACTCTGTGGGGGAAGATGAGACTTTCTGCTCTGGTAAGATCTACAGCCGCAGAAAGCCACCGGGGCATTTCTGTTCTGCTTTATATGGTCACTGTGAGTCAAGCTATGTTAGAAATTTAATTGACATGTATTTTACATACTTTACAATTGGTGCCTTAAATATATTAAGAAGAGTTGTGCAATCATCATAACAATCAATTTCAGAACATTTTCTTCATTCTTCTGCCCATTATTAATAGCTTTCAATCTCCCTGTTAGAATGCTAAAGAACTATTAAAATAATTACTGTCTCTATAGATTTATCTGTCCTAGACTTCATGTAAAGAAAATCATACAGGAAACTCCAATAATAACAACAAAATAAGACTCAGAAAAACCCCAATCCAAGGGATAACAGAATTGAAACTAGAACGCATTGAAGATGGGCCACAAGGGAAAACTAATGATAGTATGTTAAATTTCAACTTCACTATATCTGCAGTAATCCACTTAACCTTGCACTCTGATTAAGGGCAAGGTCATTCCCATCCCTGGTCAATGGGACTCTGCAAATGGATGTTAGATTTTCACTGTCATCCTTCACAGCAAACTGGATGCTTCCTTGATAATTTAAGCTGTACTGCAATTCCCTCTTCCGAGCTTGAATTTTCTTACAATCACTGAGTCACACAGGCTGATGTGCTCCTTCCATGTGGACTTAGCTGATACCGCCCTTAGATTTCTGCTTAAGACAAGCCTTTAAGACCCCAGACACTATTCTTGCTGTCAGTGGGGCACAGTCTGGTTCAAAACTGATTCAATGGCAATGAGATGCCTGCGGTTATAATTTCATTTTGGAGGGAATTTTCTTTTATTCAAATAGGCAGGTTGAGGTGGGATGTACTCTTGGGTCTCCATTCTAACTAGACGCGTGGGAACCAAATCACCATTGTTTGTTTCATCGTGGGTATGTTTGCTGAGAGACAAAAACCACACCACCCTCTCAGAGAGTTTTCTCAGCAGCAGGAAAAAAGAGAATTCCTCATTTTTTTTTAAATGAGGAACTAATGCCAAGGACTTGAGTAGAAAACAAGTGTTTTGAGAATGATGATGGCAACAAATGTACAAATGTGCTTGGCATACAATGTATGGATGCATGGATTGTGATAAGAGTTGTATGAGCCCTCAATAAAGTGATTTTTTAAAAAGAGAGAGAGAATTCCTGGGACCAGCAAAGATGAAGTGCTAGTAGCAGAGAGTTTTCAAAATCCAGACTCTGGCAAGGAGACCATGAGATGGAGCAGAGGAGCAGAACCATGAGACTGTGAACCAGGGTATCCAGCAGGTTTGCTAGCCCATGGAGACCAGAGGCCAAGGGACCACGTGGCTAAGAGGCTGAAGATCAGAGACAGAGAGAGACTTGACTGCTGGTTGGGGAGAAGTACTGCAGACAAAAGATTATAGCCTTTGTGTTTTCTGATTCTAGCTTGTGTTAATCCCTTAACTTTCCTATCAAATCCCTGTACTCATAAGTATTGCCTGTGACTTCTCTGTGGCTATTGCAATGTATCATTGTGTCCAGCAGAAAAGTGGAGTGTTGTGGGAGGAATGGTTGATGTCTGAATATGGTATAGACAAGACATGACTGACTTCTCCCCGGTGGCAATAGACTTTGGGCTGGTGAGGAGTTACTTCACCTGCTCCTTTGTATAGGCAGGGTGGCATATGCATGGTCTCATATGGTTGATTGCCCTGAGGAGTACAGTTCTTCTTATAGCTTTTATCTTTCACTTTGGGGGCTGTCTATAGGTCAGCTGAAAGGTAAGCTGTGGGAATGGGTTTAAGAATTCATATTCTTGACCATGATGCTTTAATTTTCCTGTAAGAAACATATTCTTGTTGTTTACAAAGAAGACTTTGCTTGAACACAGTTCCGCAGTTCAAACTTTGAGAAGGAAGTCCCTGACATAAAGATATTAACTCTTGCTGTGATGTCCCCTAGGCTCAATCAAGTTCAGCCCATTAATGATATAATGGAGACATGGAATCAGAACCAGTGTTGGTGGCTTTTCAGCACATCCTGGCCTGAATCTGTTGTTTTCTAGAGTAGCAAGTAAGTTAATGATTTTTGGAATGAAATCGGATCTGCCATTTGCTGAACTGTGGAGTTGCATTGTGCATATCTGGCTCATTGTTCACCATCCCATGAAACCACCACAAAGACTTTGAAAATACTGTTTGATTAAAGTCCCTTTTGTGTTGTAGTACATAGTATGAGTCAAACCCTAGGCTAACAGTAGATGCAGATATCAGAGATTTAAAAACTGAGTCTGTTAGTAAGGCTGATTAGAAAACATGGTTTAGAAATGGCACCAGAGTAAGCCATCGATGGCTTCATACCTAGAAGGCAGATTTGCCAAGCAAGTTCCTGGAAGAGCCAAGCTACCATACCTTCCCAGAATCTGGCCAAATACACTTGTCCCAAGATAGGGAAGAGCGTATGGGTATACTGATTCCAAGAAGATAAGCAGGTAGGTCAAAGTCAAACCTGCAGATTTCTTCTCCCTCACTCACCTACGAGGTTAAGTCATGCGTGGGAAAATGAAGGAAGATTCCAAGAGATATTTCATTTCGTCCCAAGCTTTTCCTTGCTCGAAATTTCTGCTCTCCTCTCTGGCTGGAAACAAGGACTGAGTGAGAAAGAAGAACTCTTCCCTAGTGCATGTCAGTGAGAGAACTGGTCATATAAAAAATGGGCTTTCAAGGAACTTGGGAGTCAGTAGTAGATATAGGCAGTTAAACCACAAACAAACCCTGGTTGAAATAAAAATATGCAAGAGGAAGAGATGAAGCCAATGGTGAGAGGCAAAACATCTTTCAACCACTCAACCACTACTTTCAACTACTCAAACTCAACATTCACATGGTTATCTTCCATCTGTCAGAATTCTATTTCATTTTCTAAGGTTTTTCAGCAATCATACTCATACAGCAAAAGTACATTGGATACTAGTATACAGTGAGCTCTGGAGATAGTAAGCCAAGTAAAACGTAGCCAGGAAACTATCCCCTTCCACTTAAAATTTTTTTATTCACCTCAATTAAATATGAATTAATTCATTGCCAACCAGTCTTCAGCTTAATGGCCCACAAGGGCTAAGTGTGGGGCTGAGGAGATAGTTAGTGTCGTTAGCACCCTGTCACTTAGAAAGAAGGAGTACAAGGAAGTGTTCAAAGAAAAATGTGAACGATGACCATTAGAGTCAAAGGAGTTTATTGAATGAGAATCCTGCTTAAGACCAAGTAACATCCAAACGGATAGGCTCATGTTTATACAGTTACACATTTAAAGTTTAGATGTATAAGTATCCTGCATGTCCTTTACCAGGGTTGGTTGTTCACATCTAGTTTTTTGTTTGTTTGTTTGGGGCATTCATGCTTGTAGCATCAGTCTGGTATCGATTTGAGGATTAAGATTGTAGGGGTGGAGTCTACCTTGTCATTCTGGAGACAGCTAATGAGAACTCTGTGTGGGCATGGCTTTCTCCTGAGAACTTTGGCTGTATTTCCCTCTTGGAGGTGAGAGACTCATGGCTCACTGACAAGATACTCTACTGACAAGACACAAGACTCACTCCCTAGGAGACATTGCAGTCAACAAGGCACATGGCAGCATGTGGTAGACCCTGAGCTCTGGAAACAAGAGGAGACACGGGGAGACCCCTTCCAGCGCTGAAATGCTTCTGCAGTCACTGGATACACAAGACTCTGCACCCACTGACCTGTGATTGGCCTGGTGTCATTACATGTGCTTTGTGAGTCTGAAAAGAATTTATGAATTCGTATCGGACATATGGGCTAATATTGGACTTATGACCTTGGACTGGACTGGACTGGGATGTTTTCTCAATGTTCAATTGAGAAATGTTCAATGTTCAATGATCAATTGCTCTTGAATAGAAACCTCCTTCTTATACGAAACACTCTTATATGACTGTCTATGAATTTGTTTCTACCCAGACTAATGCAATGTTAAAGTGACTTAGGTCTCTTGATTGAATGAGTGTTGTGGACTCCAGCTAGCAGCTAAAAAACTCAACCCAAACAAAAAGCCCCTGGAGCCATTGTGTTGATTTACTACAAAACAGCCCCTTCAGGTGGATTAGACCTGTGCAGAAGGTTGCCACGGCTATGAGTATTTGCTGAAACAGAGTGCAGCTTTCTCTCCTGGAGGCGCAGTTGGTTGGGTCCAACCACTGACCTTGTGGTTAGCAGTTAAGGTCTAATCATTGCTCCACCAGGGCTCAAATGAAGGCGGTGAGCCAAACTTACTCAACTTTTGATTCTGTTTCTAATAAACGTCTTTTGACTAATTTTTGTCTGGCTCTTGATTCAAGGGAACTGTGGTCACTCTTGGCTCTAAAAGGGGAAGAAATAAAAATAACAGAAGCCATAGTGATTAAAAAAACTAACAATGTCAAAAATAAGTTGTGGAGAGGTTCTTACCAAGAGTTAACTGACTTCAAAATTTTGCCGAGTCAGTGAGTCTTTAGGAAGATTGAGAGAATCCAAAGATATTCCGATGAGGCATAGGGAACCGAATGGAAGTTTTTAATTGGACTGGTGAAACACTGAGCGTGGTTGAACTATTCTGACGTCAAAGGACTCAGACAGGTAATTATTCTATTTATGATGGGAAGATGGAAAAATTGAGAAGCTGAATGAGCACTAATAAAACATATTAGATTTAGAAGCCACAGTATTCCAATATGTCATTCCACAAAATTTGATGTGGAAATTACAAGAGTGAAACTATCATGTAAAATTCCACTATTTATTTGAACAAGATTATTTGCCAGACTAAAACCTTGCTTGTTTCAGAGGAAGGTTGATATGTTTTCCTTGAAATACTTCTCTTGTGAATGTTGGCCATTGAGAATACAGTGGGTTAAATTCCTACCCAATCCCAGCATAAAACATTCCTGATCCTACTTTGCCTGTTTACAGTGGATCCTTAAATTTTGGACATCTGTGATCTACTAAAATGCTGGGTACTCTATCTCTGTTGGGTGTTTCTTGTTTACTGTCTGCCTCCCAGCCTGCGTATCCATTTTGCTTTGTCCCTCAGTGTCTCCCACATGCCCAACAGAGTGCATGGCACCCTGACACTCTCAAAGTCTATGTAGTGCATGATGACTACTCTGCTGAGTTTCTCCGAGGGGCTGAAATGGAGGTAGTTCTATGACAGAAGCCTTTAGGAAGAAGAATGAGTGGGCTTGCAAGGGATGGGTCTTAGAGTGTGAATTGAAGTTAAAACTAGACATTGATCAGCAGCGTGTTCCCTCGGGGGTATCCCACGAACAAAACTGCTG
>PVJH01015781.1:0-52420 GCA_004026705.1 Nesogale talazaci
TCTACTTCTTTTCTGTTTTTCTCCATATAAGGCTGCAAACAGTTAAGTTAAATCTTCTGATTTTCTTGCTATTATTTTTATCTGTCTCATCTCTCTTGTGACTGGCTATATTTTTTCCCCTGCAAGTCATATTACCTTTGGCCATAGAATCAAGTTGTTTTATAAAATGTTCTGATAATATCACCAAGAATCTAGCTGTAGATTCTTGTTATACTTCTAAATTTCAAGGATGATATCTTATGTTGCCTGGTTTTGTTCATCTTGTTTTATTTATATTATGTTTTAATTTACAAGTTAATAATAAGCAATTCCTATATTTTCTGTTAGATTTCACACTAAGGGCATAGCTTCTATATTTCCTCCCTGTTTCTGGAAACCATATATATTAATTTCCATGAGACTTGTCTATGTCATTCTCTATTTTGAGAAAAATGAGAATGATTATTCTCCTTTCATTGCTGCCTTAATAGTGCCATACTTTAGACAGACACTTAAGATTTCCCTGTACACCATGATTTTAAAATGTTCTTTAATTTACAAAAGAACTATGAACTTTATATAAAATAAAACCTTTGTTTGCAAACAAACTTTATATATTTTTCACATTATTTTAAAATATAAGTTATTTTGATTTTTCTCTGGCTGTGCTTTAACATTTTCATAGATTTTTTTTTAAGATCAACTGCCCTACCTTATGGCAAGCATTTTATATTTTGTCTTAAATATCTATTTTTGGTTTAAATATCATCAACTATAACAATTTCTTAAGGTATTATTCTCAACGTAAGTTGTACTTCCTTTTCTGACATATATTTATATAACAGCATCATATCTTTATACATAATTACTTACTTTTAACTATCTTCATTTCATATATGGCAAACAATATTGGTATAATATAAATTGCCCTATTTCTAGGAAGTTCTTAAAGTTATTCAAAAGCAACTATGATGTATATGTTTTTACAACTTTGGACCTAGGAAATCATGTATATTCTGCATCAGGTTTCTCCTGGATGAAATGTTGTTGTTGGTCATT
This sequence comes from Nesogale talazaci, assembly GCA_004026705.1. Taxonomy (NCBI): domain Eukaryota; kingdom Metazoa; phylum Chordata; class Mammalia; order Afrosoricida; family Tenrecidae; genus Nesogale; species Nesogale talazaci. The sequence goes on from PVJH01015781.1 coordinate 1,039, forward strand.
TCTGAGCCACAACAAACATGTGGATAACACAATGTACACGCAGTCCTTTGCCATTCTAATATTCTTATGTCTAAGCCTACTTTTGCACTCACTGTGTTAATCTAGTTCATCAAGAGTTTCCTCTTTTTCACTGCCCTTCTACTTTTGTAAGCATGACATCTTTTACCAGGGCCTGGTCTCACCTAACAAAATGTATGAAGAGCTGAGATGATGTCTCTCCATCTTTGTAACTAAGGAGCATTCTGTCTGTGCTTTTTCCACGATAGATTTCATGTTACTTTGGTAGTACACTGTACTTTTAATATTCTTGGGGGAAAATGAAGTAACTCACTGAGTTTCTATGTAATTTACACAATTACCTCTTTCTCATGCTGAAAAATATTACCAGGTCCACCATTATAGTCCGACTCAGTAAAACCAAAAATAACAATTGTTGGACAGAGAGTATAGAGAGACTGGAACTCTTACCCTGACGATGGGCTCCGAGACATTGTGGAAAGCCATTTGGCACTGCAAAAAACAACTGAAAATAGAAATACTATATGACCCACAGATATCTCTCCTAGGTATATACCCCAAAGTAGTAAGAGGAGCAATCTCTTAAGTTCATGGCAGCACAGTACACAATAAAAAGAAGGTGCAATCAGGGAAAATGTCTATTAGTAGAAGAATGGAAAAAGAAACTCTTATAGATATACGCAATGATATTAAGCATCCTTAAAAAATAGTGATGAGTGGGGAGAAGGCTGATGATACTTGCAGGAAATACCAAAAGCAGATTTGGAAGATGGAGTGCAAAAACCCATCAGACTCAAATGGAAAAAACTTATAAAGGCCAACAATCAGACCTTGAACTATTTATAGGATATTCCAATTTTGTCAGAGGCTTTGTTTTTCTAATTGTTATTTTGTTCTTGCTTTCTGCTGTTGTTATTATTTTGTTGGTTTTAGCATCCTTTGTTGTTTTATTTGGCTTTGCCCAGTTTTTGCATTTATTGATGTATCTGCATGTCTGTTTAGATAAAAGGTGGGATAAATAATTCAGAGATGGAAAAGAACAGATTCAATGGTTCCAGGGGGATACAAGAGAAGGGGAGGTGGGAGAAACCCAGGTACAAGAGAACAAGTGTGCTAAAATTGATGGAAGAAAAGTTGTAGGATGCCAAGTGGGACTCAATGAGGGCAATGTAGTTGCGAGGATTTAGTAAAACCAAATGATGTCTGAACATGATGGTGGGACAAAAGAGAAGTAAAAGGGCAATAGAGGAAAGAACCAGGAAGCAAAGGACATATGTAAAGGCCTAAATATTGTCATATATATATGTGTGTGTGTATAGATAGATAGATAGATAGATAGATAGATGAATATAACTAAGTGCTCATATCTATATGTTAAGAATTAAGGTTCCAGATGGTCCTTGGGTCTCAACTCAAATACTCCCTTAAGACAAAAATGCATTGTTCTAACAATCCAGCATTCTGTGATATTCACCTTCCCGACAAAATAAATGAAGACAAATGTGTGCAGAAGCAAATGTGGTGAAGAAAGGTGATTGTGCCCAGCTATCAAACGATATAGCATCTGAGGTCTTAAAGCCTTGAAGATAAAGACATGGTCATCTAGGTCAGAAGCAACCAAGCACACCAGCCTGTGTGATCTGGAGAGCTGATGGGATTGCGTGGGTATCAGTTATCTAAGTGGTAATAATTTTAAATTTGATATGACTGAACAATTGAAGTATTGAATTTTATGATATGTAAATTATGTGCCAATAAAGTTGGGAGAACAAGAACACTGCAATACTCTCTTGGACTTACGAATGAAACACCATAGTATGAAAAAAGGAGATGAATATTACTCCAAGGTCACGGGTTTATAAGTCATTAAACTTTCAAATCTCTTATTTGAGAGTAGCCAGTAAATGGCAATCCAAACCCTCAAGAATATCAGATATTGGCTATTTTAGTAGTTTATTAGCATTTTTAAAATACATCTTATTTAGTAGGGGTTGTTTTGCCTCTCTGAATGGGCATTTTTGCAAGTTTTACCCTTTCTCCAACTCTGGTTGTTGGCAGAAATAGTGTCTAGCCATTTATGTTTTAGTTTTCTAAAGTCAACAAACTCTATTTTAGTTTTAAAATGTGTGCTATACATGTATACTTCCATTATGTCAATAGCTTTTTAAAATTCTAAACAACAGTAATAATGATATTATGAGTAAAATTACCATATGCAACTTGGAATGGTTTATGACAGTCCAAAATAAAATGATAATAAAATCTCTAAACTTAGAGGGACATATATAACCTATAGATATATGAATGGGTTTTGAACTTATCCTTCACAGCAGCCCAATCGAGGAACAATCATTTCTTACGGCATGAGTCTAACTCAACCCTTGTCCTCAGGAAGAGATGACTGAGCATGCAGGTGTATCAAAAGTGTGGGGTAGAAGTCAGATGGCTCCGAGCAACAGAAAGAATCATACCTGGACTTTTACAGGCTCATATTAACATAAACAGCCATGTAAGTAAGATGTCAGTTAGGTTGACATAGAAGAAGCATGCCAGCTTTGTAATGCCAGCATGCCAGCCTATGTGACCTGTGGATTGTAAATAAGAACATCCAAAACTGGAAAAGGGAATGGTATTACTTCTTAACATCTGAGAACTTACTTTATAGAAAGGTATGAATGACAATTAGAGACTGAATTTCATTCACAAGATTCCTGTTTGTATTAAACCTCTGAAAAATGTCTTCTTACCATTGACTAGGTATGTGAATTGTCTACCAGGCAGTGCATTGGAAAATAAATTAATGCAGATATAGTTAATTTAATATTTAACATCTTATATTTGATTTCCTGTTTCTTTTTATCTTACGAAATAAGAAACATTAAACAGTTCAATCACACCAAATGGTATTTTACAATTGCTACCACAATCATTTTTGTTGTTTTTTTTTTTTGTTTTGGGCATCATGTCCTCTGGTGGTGGGAGTACAAGGCCCAGCCTTTGCTCCTGGGGAGCTGGAATTGAACCTCCATCCCAGTGGGCTGCAGTCCCGTGCACAACCACTTTGCCACCGGGGCTCAGCCCTACCACAATCATTTTGAAAACATTTTCTTGCTTCCTTTTGATTGAGAAAAAATATATATTACAAGGTTTGTAATAACAACACAAGGAAAAGTACTTTTAAGTACCTTAGACTATTCTGCAGCAGATGTTTCAAATAAATATAACACTTGGATATTATTTATTCTCCTTTCTAGAGCTAAAAATAAGATCCTCAAATATTTTATCTATAATTTTAAGAATAAATAATAAACTGTGCTTTCATTTTCTTTTGAAGTTGTACTCCCTAAAGAAGTTTCTCAGAGTAATTCATTTTAAAGAAAATGGGTAACCACTAATATTAATATCAAAAATCAGTGACTGTAATAATGACTTATGTAAGGTACAATATCAACAGTACTGTCAACAAAATCTTAACAATACTGGGAACAACATGTAATTCTGTCATTAAAACTATCAAACTGAGAAAATGTAAAGGTTGACAACCTATTAGTCATACAGTAGACAAAAGTTGTGACGGAGAGTCCCAATATATAAAGATGCAAAATCTTGAAAATACCATTGGAAAATTCTATCCTGTCCTGTACAGTCATTATGAGTTTGAATTGATTCACCTGCAGTTGTTTTAGTTTTAGTGTGAGGGTTATGTATTTGTCTGGGTAGATTGTACATTAAAATTCTCTATAGAACGGCTGAGCCCCTGTGGCATAAGTGGTTGAGTGCGGGACTGCGGCCTTCAGGCTTGGTGGTTCAAATCCAGCAGCAGCTCTCAGGAGCATCACTGGGTAGCGCCCATGACCACCGGAGGCAGTGATGCGCCCCCCCCAAAAAAAATCTCTGTAAGTATACACTTACTCAATTAATTTCACTTACATCCATACTTAATTCAAAAAGTCTTCAAAAAGTTTGTGAGGAAGTTTTCAGGGGAAAAAAAAAAAACTTTGTGAGAAAGATCTAAACTCAAAAAAATTCACAGTCATCAAGTAATTCAGACTCATAGTGAGCAGCTGTGGGTTTCCAAGTGTGCATCTTAAGGGCTTAGAAAGTCTAGTCTCTCTTGCTTAAAACTACTGGTGGTTTTCAACTGCTAACCATTTGGATCGCAGTTCAATGTATAACCACTATAGCACCAGGACTCCTGTGAGTAATGTCTGTTATGTATTTATTCCATTTTCCATGATTTTTTTGAAAAATGCTTATATAATAATTTAAGCAACACTTTATTTGCATTGGAATACTTACGTTGTAAGATGATGATATTGTCATAAATTTGTCCAGTGACAAAATAAACAGCATTTATCTTACTTATATTATCTTGTGGCAGAGAACTTGTAACTTTAGGGAATTTATGAAAGTGATTTCTAGTAATTAGTAGAGTTATTCAAAGAGAAACTTTTAATGCATGCTGAAGAAAATATTATCTAATTTAAGGAACTGCAGTTGGCACGCATTCTACTATTGAAGAACCCATATATAGTTTGTTTCTGGGTGGGAGTTTCAAAGAAAAGTGCTGAAAGACCTGAGCGACATAAGAAGAGAATAGAATCAATTCCTGTATTCTAAGGCAGGACTAAAGACATAATTAGAGATTTAAAAATCTCTCATTATAAAATTCCCTATAGCTTCCATAATTCACATTTTAACAATTAAATATTCATCAAGACCATATAATCTTTTCCAGTGTTATTTGATTTAAGTTGCATTTTGTGATAAGCTCCCCAAAAAATGCATGGGAAAAATCAGACAGCAGATTTAGTTTTATGCTCTCTTCCTGCACATTCAAAGATTTTAATTACTTTACTGTGAGCATTAATTTCAAAGTCCAGCTTATATGCTATTTATACTCTTCATGAGATCAATACCTACATTTTCATGTATTTTGATGTTATTCACCATGAAGTCAATTTAAATTCATGACAATTCTCTGTATGCAGAGTATTATCACTTCATAAGAGTTGCTTAAGGCCATCACCTTCTGCGTAGTGGTTTGTGTGTTGGACTGCTAACTAGAAGTTCGACAGTTTGAAACCACCAGTCACAAAAATGTTTACTCCTGTGGAGATATAGGGTCTTGGAAACCTGCATGGGCCATTCTACTCTTTCCTGGAGGATTGTTATCAGTCACAATTGACCTCATGGCAGTGACAGATGTGAATGTGTGTGTGTGTGTGTGTGTGTGTGTGTGTGTGAGAGAGAGAGAGAGAGATATGAACCAGAGTCCCAGAGTTGTCTTCCTAAGCTGCTGTGGGTGGACTTAAGGCACTAACCTTTTGCCATTTAGTTGAGGATCTCAGTATTTGCCCTAACCAAAGAATTACTAACTAATATATTTAGCAATATTTTATTAAATTTTAGGAATACCTAAAAACATTAAAACTTCATATAATTTCTTAAAGGATATATGTACTATGATAGTTTTTTGTACCAACATGAAAACTGTAAGGATACATGGGTAGAATTTAATTTGTCAATCAGGTTCAGCTTGATTTGGAGATGCACCTACAATGGATGGCCTTCTTGGGCCAGCCTCCCTCTCTCTCTGTCTTTGCTGTCCAAAGAGTTACAGAATTGGAAACACACAGGGACAGTTCTACTCAGTCCTGAGAGTCAGAATCAACTCAAGAGTTGCTATGGATTGATTCAAAGGCAAGCAGTTTTATTTATTCAGAATGTGCTCTTCCTGATGGAAACAGCTAAAACTTTAATAACAGTTCAATATATTTTTCTGCCACTTTACAAATTAAGGGTTAGAATATATTTCACTCACATTCCTTATCCATCCTTCAAAGTTCATTGCTATCTTCTTATAAATCAAGTTTAATAATAAATAATTGGGTCAGGCAGGGTTCTCTTAGAGAAATAAAAATTAGGACACTAGTAATTCTTTTTATATATTTATATATAGAGAAAGATATATAAGATAAGAAAGAAACAGTTAACTATCTATAAAGCAGTACAGATTGCTTGGTGCAACTCACTTTCGTGAGGCAGCTAGAAGACTGGTAGTCCTTCAAGTCTTGAGGGCCGCTGAGTAGTCCTCTGTAGAGCAATCCAGGCTATCTGGTTACAGGCAGCAAACAGCAGAGCAAGTCGCCAACAGTCAGCCAGATGACAGAGTCCAACAGTCCCCAGCTCAAGAGATGTATATCCCAGGAGCCTGGCGAAGTAGGGCTTGAAGGATCCCCAACTCAAAGCAACACAGTCCACGATTAGGTGTCCCACGGGTAGTGTTGCTTGGAGGTCGAGGCACAGGACGAACAAGGCAGCTCTCTGGTCCGAAGATCTCGGAAGCAAGAGAGAGGGACTCGCTGAACCCTTCCTATCTCTGCCCTTCAATTCATCCTGTGTGTTCATTGGCCATGCCATCACACAGACCCACCAATCTTCTGTGGTCATGTTGGCATAAAAAACCTACCCATCACAATAATATAGATAACTATGTATTTATCTAAACGCACAGATAAATAGACCACTCAATCAACCAAAATGCACAATACATAGGTGATGCTGATGTGGCAGTTAGATTTTGTATCAACATATACCTGTGGGGAGTTTGGGGGGAAGGCTAACCTATCAATTTTGGTCACAACCTGATGATGTTACCTTGGGGATGTGGACTTTTCTAAAAAGACAGACAGTGACAATTCCTCTCTCTGACCCTTCACTTTTATCCTTGGTGGCACTCTGTCTGCCTTCAATGACAGCCCTAGTGAGGCTGCCAACCTTGGGAGTCAGGTTGGATTTGGGCCACAACATACTCAATGGTCTGTGATCCCACTGCCCTTCACTTCACCTTTCTGTGTCATCAGCTTTGGTTATGTGAATCTGAAGAAGAATGTTTAGGAAAAATCAAGTTGTATCACCTACTAATATAAGATGATCTAATTTGCTTTTTAAGAAAATTAAGAATATTAGAAAAAAGAAAATAAAGATAATTAGGGAAGAACATTAGAAGAAATAACATACAGAGAGATAATACATTTCAAATACTTCACAAGGAGAGCCCTCTTCCTGAGTCATTTGGCTTTTGGAATGGCAGAATGTCACATAATAATTGTTCAGATTTTTGATGTATTATATTTAAATAATAAAGTCTTATAATGACTATTTAAATCAACTGTTAAATTTTCATAAGAATGGGATATCTAAAATAATAAGAGTAGACTTCATTATTTAAAGTAAACACTGAAATGGAAAACTGTTGCTTAGGTAGAAACACCAGTTTCATTTTGGAGAAAAAGTTTCAAAAGACAGGGCTCAAAATCTGAAAGCAGAATCAAGGATAGAGCTTATAAAAAATTCAGAAAAATATCAGTAGCTGGGTCCATGATCAAGAAACAAAAATCAGTTTCAATTATTTACACTAAAAGTATATAATAAAGGAAATAAAGAAATCTGTGTCATTCACAGAAGGCTCCCAAAGGAGGAAATATGTAGGCTAAAAATGAACCAGGGATGTAAAAGCTTTATACAAGACAATGTAAAACACTATTGCAAGAAAATAAAACAGATCTATAAACATAGAAAAACAAACCAAGCTTATGAACTAGAAAACTTCAAATCCAAAAATTATCTACACATATAATTCAATCTCAATCCAGATGACAGTAAATTTTAATAAAATATAAATAATAATCACCAGGTTTGCTTGGAATGGAAATTAGCTCCAAACAGCAAAGGCAGTACAAAGAAGAAAAACAAAATAGATGGTCTCATATCTCTGAATCTTAGAATTTATGAAACAAACATGGTCATAAAAATATGACCATGTCTTGATTCATGACCATTTCTTGATTCAACGATACACATATAGACCAACAGAACATAATTTAGAACCCAAGATTAAACCCCAAATTAAAACAATTTATCTTCAACAGAGAGTCAAACATCACTTAGTTTGGGGGGTGGTGGTGTTGGTTTTGGTAGTAATCTTGTTAACAAATAATGCTGGTAAAACTAGGTAACTATAGTTAACTGTAAGTAACTATTTGTAAAAGAAAAAAATGATCCATAACTCACAGCATGAATAAAAACTAACTCAAAATAGATCAAAAGCCTGAAAATTAAAGCAAAAGTTATTAAATTCCTTGAAGATAATTTTGGAACAAGGGTAGAGATGAGGGTTACAGGTGGTTTCAACTAGACACCATGTAGCTATGCTGGGGTTGGAGCCAAACCTATCAATTTTTTTGCAGTCTGATGACACCACACGTCCTTGAGATCATAAAGCTGTGGATAAGAGAGCCAAACTTAGGACAATTGAATCCTTTCTGCCCATCCACCTTCTGCCAGAGCTGGGTCTGGAGTCTGATCTTCGAACACGTGTAGCATAGCCTGCTAATCCCAGGAGTCACCAGCCCAATGCCTACTATGAATTTACTGAGTTGACTTCATACCTCTTCATCCACTGTCTGTGGCCCCTTCTGTCTCGGTTTCAATATCCTGCTTCAAGTCAATCAGTTTTCACAAGGCATGATAAACTTGACAGGAACAAGAACAGAGTGAACTTACCTATTTCTACAACTGGGTTGGCCATTTCTTGATAATCTTTTTTTTTTTTATGTGGGGGGGCATCAGTGCCTCTGGTGGTCATGGGCGCTACCCAGTGCTGCTCCTGAGAGCTGCCACTGGATTTGAACCACCTAGTCCGTGAGCCGCAGTCCCACACTCAACCACTTACGCCCCAGGGGTTCAGCCCCATTTCTTGAAATAAATCATGTTCTAAATACAGCACATACAAGGATCATAGTTTTTTTTTTTATTTCTAGAGAATCCAGTCTAATATATTATATGACTGTGGCAGTCACCTAATCTGGTGTCGATTTTAGGATTAAAAGTATAGGGTTGGAGTCTAGCCTATTAATCTGAAGATAGCCAACGAGACCTCTGTGTGGGCATGGCCTTCTCTTGAGAATGCTAGGAAATGTAATTCCTTCTTGGAGACAGAAACACTATCTCAGCTCACGTCCTTGAGACTTTCTCCTGACAGCACTCGCTTGGGGACACTCTACTGATAAGGCTGACTCCGTGGGAGACCTTGCAGCTGACAAGACACATAGCAGCATGGCACCATGCTGATAGATTCTGAGCCCTGGAAACTGGGAGAGCCACAGGGAGACCCCTCCCCATGCTGAGATGCTTCTACTACCATTGGGTGCACTGCACTCAATGTACTCTGCACTCACTAGCCTGTGATTATCTTGGTATCCTCACGTGTGCTTCCTGAGTCTGAAGAGGATTTTATAGATTGGTATCAGACATAAGGACTAATATTGAGCTTATGACTTTGGATTGGACTAGGCTGGGATGTTTTCTCAATGTTCAAGTGCTCTTGTATGAAAACCTTTTTCTTGTACACATAAGAGTATCTATGGATTTGTTTCTCTAGTCTATCAGCCTATTACAATGTCCTATATTTTGCATAATGAATCTATTAAATAAAACTAATAAATAAAAAAACAACAAGAGAAACATAACTGACACCTCATAATAATTCAATACTATTTTGCAAACAGTAAAGAGAGAACATATAGACTGGGGTAGGGGAATCTTTAGAAGCACCTATCTGATTAAAGTTTTTTAAATCATTTTATTGGGTGCTCAAACAGAGTTTCTCATAATACATAAATACATATCTTGTGCCACGCTTCTTCACATGCCTGCAGCTGTCATCATTCTCTGAACCTCCACCTTCCCATCTGAGCCTCTGACATCAGCCTCCCATCTCTTCCCCTCCATCCTTGCTCCCCACTCCCCCACTAACTCTCAATAGACTATAATTATTGTTTTGTCATAACTTACATGGCTCGATGTCTCCCCTCACCCTGTCCCCCAGTGTCTGTCCCTCCAGTAGAGGGTTATATGTAAATCCCTGAAGTTGGCTCCCCCTCTCTACCCACTTTCCTCCACCCATCCAGTAGCTTCACTCCTACTACTGGTCCCAAGGGGCTCATCTACCCTGGGTTCCCCACATTTTCATTTCTCACCTCCACAGTAATGAAGAACTGGGACCATGACAGTTGGAGGGAGGAAGCCTTCAGGAGCTAGAAGAAAGTTGTATGCTTCATTGCTACTTCACTGCGCCTCACTAGCCTGTCTCCAACCCAAGACCCCCCTGTGTGAGAGTGTTCAATTACCCACAGGTGGGCCTTGGCTCCCCATTCCACTCTCCCCCCATTCGTAGTGACGTGGTTCTTGTTCTTTGATGTTTGATAACTGCTTCCTTCAGCCTCCTGTGATCACACATGCTAGTGTTTTTCTTCCATGTGGGCTTTGCTGCTTCTGGGCTAGATGTACATCCATTCACCCTCAAGCCTTTGTGATCCTAGGTGCTTTATCCTTTGGTAGTTGGGTGCCATCAGACTTCTCCTCTCTATCTGTGTCTGCTCCCTTCTGTCTTCCACAATATTGTCGGGAGGGCGGGCACACAATAATGTGATTTTTGTTCTTTGATGCCTGGTATCTGGGTTTTTCCCCATCTCATGGTCGCACAGGCTGGTGTGCATCTTTTTAAGTGGGCTTTGTTATTCCTGGGTCATATAACCGTTTGTTCACCCTCAAGCTTATAAGTCCTTTGATGTCATATCTTTTGATAGCCGGGTACCACCAGCCATCTTTACCACTCTTGGTCAATCTCCACATGTCCTCAGTGGTAGTCACATGAGAGATCACTCACAGTGACATGATTTTTCCTGTTTGATGCCTGAGGCCTGGTCCTTTTGACACCTCATGGCTACTTAACCTCTAAGGCATATAGAGAATGTGAACTACTCAACAACAACAACAAAATTCAGAAGGAGGGGAAGGGTAACACCTCTGGTTGTGAAAAAGATAATATCTAATAAAAGTTAAGTCCATATAAATTGACTGAAGCAAATAAAGGCATGGAAAAATACATAAGAAAAGGAGCTTCAGTAAATATTTTTAAAATTCAGTTATGCAGCAACACAACAACAACAAATATCTACTTCCATAGATAAAGGTGAAATATGACTATGAGAAGGCCTATGTGAGTATATCTCATGCTGGCACAGGGTTATCTGTGCCATGTAATTTGTAGATGCCACAGAGTTGGTTCCAAACCAGAAGGAAGCTGAAACACAAGACATGGTCAGGCCACACCACTCTCACAATCGCTACTCTATTTGAACGATGCCAGAAAAATAAAAGGAGGATGAAAGAAATACAGTCTCTTTGTAGCAAAAAGAAGTTGGTGACATTTGACCTTTTCCAGAGGTAGCATATGATGAAGAACAGATGGCATTTTACATAAAATTACAAGCCAGCAACACTGACAGCTCAGTGATAAGCTAGGAAAATGTATTCGCAAACTAATGGAACATGGGAAGCATGCCAAGTATTTAGAAGACAGATACATGACCATGCAATTGGAAAAGACTCATGATTCTGTCCAATCTTAAGAAACATGGCTCAACTGAAAGGAGGGATTATCAAACAATAGATTGATATCACATGCAAGTAAAATATGGATGAAAATAATCTAAAAAGTGGCTGTAACTCTATCTATAAGGAGTTGGCAGAAAGCCACAGGATTCAAAAGAGGATGTGGAAGAAGATATGTCTATGTTAATGAGAGGCGCCATCGAGTTCCATCCAGATCATCACATTCATCAGTTCCAGCAACTGAAACAATGCCTCATTGTGTGCTATCTTCACAATGGCTGTTCAGTCATTGTGTCAATCCAGCTAGTGCAAAGGTTCTCAACCTGTGGGTCGTGACACCTTTGGGGATTGAAAAACCCTATCAAAGGGGTTGCCAGATCCATAGCAATAGTTAAACTACACTTATGAAGTAGCAATAAAACCAATTTAGTGGTTGGGGGGGGGGGTGGTCACCACTACAGGAGAAACTGTATGACAGGGTCACGGCATTAGGAAGATTGAGAAATCGTGATCTAGTAGAAGGTCTTCCTCATTTTTGCTATCCTCTACTTTGCTAAGTCCCTTTACAAGGGATCGATCTCTCCTGTCAATGTGATAAAAGGACATAAGACTAATGGCAGCCATTCTGATTGCTAAAAACAATCTGGCCATTCTTCTTATAAGACTTATTTGTTTGTTCTTTCAGCAGTCCATGATACTCTCAATAGTCTTTCCCAGAACAATTATTCAAATAAAACTACTTTTCAATGGTCTTACTCAATGCTATCCTTTCACATGCATAAAAGGCAATGGAAAATGCCAAGGTTTCCATCAGACACACCTTGCACCTCAAAATGGCATACTTGCTTTTCAAGTCTGTAAAGAGGTCTTGTCCTGCAGTTTTGACTAATGCAATGCATCACTTCATGACGGCTGCTTCCATAAACACTGTTTATGGATTCAAGCAAGAGGAAATCCTTAGTTGCTTCAATCTTTTCTCCATTTATTATTATGTTACAAGTTGGCAAAGAACTAAACCTTGTCCAGTCCAGTGCCATTCTCACAACTATTTGCTTTCTTGAGCCTACTGTGCAGCCCCTGTGTCCATCTATTTCATTAAGGGACTTCTTTTATGCAACCCTCAACCAAACTTGATGCCTTTCTCCATGGATTGGCATCTCCTGACATGATGCTCAAAGTATGTAGGAGAAGTTTTGTCATCCTTGCTTCTAAAGAGCAATCTTGCTGATTTCTTCCAATTCAGATTCATTTGATATTTTTGGCCATTCATAAGGACCCCTAGTAGTGTTAGGCTGGTAACCATAAGGTAAGCTGTTCAAAACCAGCAGTCCCTCCACTGGAGAAAGACAAGGTTTTCTACTCCCGTAAACATTTACAATCTAAGAAATTCACATGGGGAGGGGCAGTTCTACCCAGCCCTATATGGAGACTATGAGTAGGCATTAAGGCAATGGCATGACTGTCCATAGTCCTTCTATTAGTTGTCATTATCATAGTTCAAATCCATTGATTCTTTTTTCAGTCTTCCTTCTTTGATGTCCAACTTTTAGGTGCTTTTGAAGCAATTGGAAACAGCATGGCTTAGTCAGGTGCACATTCGTTCTCAAAATAATATCCTTGATTTTTCAATACTCAGACGAGGCCTTGTGTAATAGAATTACCCAATACAAGGTGTTGTTTGATGACCTGACTGCTGCTTTCATAAACATCGATTGTGGATTCACATAAGACAAAATCCTTGACAACCTTTCTCCATTTATCATGATGTCATTTATTGGTCCAGTGGTGAGGCATTTTGTTTTCTTTTTTTCTTTTTTTTTTTTTTTGATGGGCATCACTGCCTCTGGTGGTACTGGGAGCTACCCAGCCACGGTTGTATTTGAACCGCCAAGCCCACGGGCTGCAGTTCCTCACTCAACCACTTGCGCCACCGGGGCTCAGCCTGCATTTTGTTTTCTTTATATTGAGGTGTAATAATAATCAAGGCAGCAATATTTGATTATCAGAAAGTGCTCACTTTCTAGTAGAAAGGCTGTGCCCTCTATATATGAAAGATTTTTAATAAACCTTCCTCCCATTCTGATACTGCATTCTTTTTTCAGTTAATCCACCTTATCTGATTATAAAGTTAGTTGTCAGAAGTTCAGTAGTGAAAAGAAATTGTGTAGTAGATTTCTATGAAGTGTCTTTGAAACAAATATTCCTTGAAAAATGCTATGACTGTAATGTAGGTGAATCCTAAGAACTATAGCTACTAGATTTCACCAGTACTGTCAAGTTGTGACAAACTTAAATGTCTCTCAACATTGCTCAATGTTCCTTGGGAGATAACATTGCCACCTACTTAAAATAATTGGTCTAATATTTTTTAGAAATAGATAGTTTTTATCTTCCAAATATTTGTGAAAGATGATTAGAAAAAGGACAAAATATTTAAGCATTTTACCTTTTTACATTATATAAATAACTAATGTTCTTATAATTATTCAGTATTTATGTCAAGCATGTTAATTTTGGCCTTTCAAGATATTTTACTATATGAACAATATAATCAAATTCCACCCATAAAAGGAGAAAGCTTTTTGATAATGTAAAGTTAAAATAAATTACACAACATATATTCTAACACCTCCCCCCAAAAAATAATATGATCTTGCCCTATTTTCAAGTGACAAATTAGCTTGCCAGAGTTTTGTGGACGCTGATGACTCCTGAAACAATAAGAGTCGCCAGACTATCGGTATATTTTTTTCCACTTTGCTGAGCTCAGCTCACACAAAGAACCATGAATGGAGTTTGATGATACCTGCATATGTGATGTGAACTATATTACGGGAGAGAAACTCAGTCTGAAGTATTTGAATCTTTTCTAATAGAGCATTAGAATGCTTCTCCTTCATGTCTCACACTTCTCTTGCATTCAGCATACATGTATTGAGCCCCGGTGATGCTCGGGCTAAAGGGTTGGGTTTTAGTCTTATGATTGGTGATTCAAATCCACCAGTCCCCCAAGGAGAAGAAATACAAAGCTGTCTAATGTGATAGAGATTTATAGTCCTGGAAATCCCATATGGGGTCATTATGAGTTAGATAGACTTTATAAAATTGCCTTTGGTTTGGGAGCCTTCCCGCTCACATGTTAACTATCTTATTTCACATTTACAGCAAGAGGACAAACCTACTGCCAAGCTATTTTGCACATTAGAGAAGTGGATGACATGGCAATGATAACTTGGGAATGTCTCCTCCTTCCAGGAGGGTTCCTTCACGGCCTCTGGGATCTGACCTTGCTTTCCAACACCCTCCAGGTGGCAGTGATGGTATGTCCAGCCTGCAGCTCAGGGTGCTTCTTCACTGTCCACAATGCCACAGTGCCGAGGCAGCAGGGGCCTGTTGTAGGGTCCCAGGTTATTTGAAACCTAAAGTTCGTTACTCAAAGTTACTGTAGGGTAAGACAGGAGGAAAGAAGAGGCATCCGAGAGGGTGTTTGGAAGGAAAGCATGTGAACTCAATGGCATTCCAAATGAAATGAGCTGCACTTGAAACCTCTGCCTCTGTAGGGTTGGGTGCATAGCCAGAATCCCAAGGACCTGGTCCATGATAATGAAAGGTTACCTTGCAAGAGGGTGGAGGGAGTAGAGTCAAACAGTGGAGACAGCTCTAGGAGGGAAGCTCAGATGCATGATAGCAAGAGAAGTGGTTGAGCTGTAGACCTTCCCATTACACAGCCCAGCTTATACGGTTGTGTCTCCTCCTACTCCGTAAAGGAATGATCCACATTGGGGTTTTTCACAGCCATGGGCACATACGTAAATCTTTTTAGGAGCCATTTACTCACAGCAATCCTATGCACAGCGGAACTACCCAAAATTTTAACTGTTGCTATTTATAGAATCAAATTTTCTTTAAAAAAATCAGACATATGGATATCTGAAAAGAGAAAAAATACTGTTTATAGATTCAACTTATGAAGACTGGGCTTGGCATCCTAATCAGTTGATAAATGAGAAGTAGATGTACATCTCCCTAGATAAGAGAATCCGCATATCAAAATATTTCACTTCTTTTTCCAGCCAAGAAAGACAGTGAAACCCCAGCACACTCCTTTCTACTAGTGAAGGACTGTTGACTAGCTTACCCAAGCACAATCAACAAGTTGTCTAGGGCAATAAACTCCCTTGATGCCATTATATTCTAATTGAATTTTCATCCCAAACTGGTTACCTATTCATTTTACTTTACTTTAGATTGTGTGTTTGCTTTCATCATACTTTAAAATAACTGAAAACTAGGAACTATAACATATCCAAGTTTCCCAATTGGAATGACAAATTCATTATCATCTGATTTCCTTTTGAAATGTATCCCTTAGCAGTTTCTAATTTCTGTGTAGGTGTACAGATCATCTGTAGCCCACCTTGCAGAATATTAACTCCCTGTGGATGTCATCATCTTTAAAACTTAGCTCAGAGACTGCTACGTGATCCCTGTTGTTTACTTTGTGTCTCTTGTGTTAAGGAACATAGGCTTGTAAATCTTTTTTTTTACTAACATTTTTTTCTAATGCTTATAACTCTGCCATCTTGGGGGAAAGGTATATTTTAGTCCACAAATGTAACTTATTCACACCACATTAAGTTTTGTCTTTCCACATTTTCCAGAATTAGTCAACAACATTTCCTTAATAAGCTCTATGATTTTACTGTTAATTTACTGTCCAAAGTTAATAGGTTCTGAGCATACTGTGTGCACTGTATGAATTATTGATTATTTTTTACTCTGTAATTCCTGTCTCTACCAGAGTGTAGAATGAAGTAATACAATATACTGCAGTTTTGAGGTGACAGCAGTTAGAATTATGTGTTTCTTCTAATGATACTATGTTGAAGAAATGGAATGTGAAGTACCAGATTCAGCCTATAGACGTGGTGTGCTGCATAATGAAAACCAGCAGTGTTCACAGATATGTTGGTGAAGCTGCAGTGCAAAGTGTAGCTAGGTTGATGGTGGGGCTTACAGATATTTTAAGCCCTCCTTTCATCTCTTTTATTTGTTTCTTCTCCAGTTCTGTGTTTTAATTAAAAGAGTAAATTGAAACAGGCTGAATCTTTTAAAACCAATGTTCTCAAGGGATGTTACCTAGCCAATTGGATTAAGAATCAGGAATCTGCAATATAATTTTCATCCAACTAGTCAAAGACTAGCACTCAGGCCCTGGATAAAGCTAATAATGCCTTTGTAACAGTTTCAACATTGGCAAAAGTATAATGTCAAGCTTGTTGACTCATAATTCTACCCACGACAAGTAAATTATCTCTATGACAATACTTGGGGCTATGAAATTTAACT
This sequence comes from Nesogale talazaci, assembly GCA_004026705.1. Classification (NCBI taxonomy): domain Eukaryota; kingdom Metazoa; phylum Chordata; class Mammalia; order Afrosoricida; family Tenrecidae; genus Nesogale; species Nesogale talazaci. The sequence goes on from PVJH01015781.1 coordinate 17,866, forward strand.
TCAAATCTAATACTTCAACAACAACAACTCCCCCAAAGGGATAGATATCGCTGATTTACTCATACATATGAAGAATATAATGTCAATATTTAAGAACAAGTAGAATTGTTTACTCAGAGATTAATGAACATATAATATCTATCTTGCATTATAAGACAAAAGTGTGTAGGGCAAATAGATGATGCATTGGAGGATACTATTTCAGTGATATTTTCTATTTTTGTTATTTACATGTAGGCAGCTTGAGAGGTTCTAAAGTCAGATAACAATGTAGTGAGATTATTTTAGTAGATTATTTAAATTTATGCCGTTATGGCTTTCGTTGAGTATAAAAAGATTTTTGTTAATGCATTTAAGGAATAAACAAAATTAAACTAAATACAAAGCATATTCCAAGCTAATGCATAGGAGGACTTCATAGAATGAAACTGACTATACTAATGAAAACATTTAATATGCTTCCAATCTAAATCACAGCACAATTCTTCAAAGAAATAGAAAAACTACTCACAAAATTTTACATAGCAAAGGAAGGACTACAGGATAAACAAAATATTATCAAATAAAAACAAGGTAGGAAGCCTTTCACTCCTAAATTCCAAAGCCTACTACACTGTTATGGCTATCAAAACAGTTTGGTATTGGTACAATGATTGGTAGTACAGAGAACAGGCATAGAGATCAGATAGGTATAGAGATAAGCAGATAAGTTTATCTGATAGATATACAGATAGGTATAGAGATAGACAGGTACCTACCAGTATGTAGATCAGTACAGAGAATCCAGAAATACAACCAAATACCTACAGATACGTCATCTTTGACAAAGAGCTAAAACAAATTAAATGTTTCTATAATAATTGAAGTTTGACATATAAATAATAAAACAATATTAATACACCATGTACATAAAATGAACTTTGACAGCCTAAGATATAAATATAAACTCCAAAACCATAAGAATGATCGTCAATGAAAAAGCAAGCCAAACTTACATGTCTAAGACATAAAGACATTACCAAGCATAATAAAAAACATCCACATTAAAGAAGATAAGATGGAACACTGGACCCTTCTAAAATGCATGTATGTGTATCAAAAGACTTCATCAAAAGAGTTCAAGGAGAAGCCATAAATGGGAAAAATATTTGGCAAAAACATACCTCATTAAAGGCTAATTTCAAAATATCTATAGAAAGCTAAAATACTTTAATAAGAAAAATACAAATAATCCTACCGATAATGGGTACAAGACACGAATCAGCAGCAAATGACATTGGGCAACTAACAATAAGAAAACCTTGGATTCATTAGCCATAAGTGAAATGCAAATGAAGACAATGTTGACATAACACCTCATATGGATTCTTTTAGCAAAGTAACAAAAATAATAATGAATGCTAGAGAGCATGTACAAGATCAGAACCTTTGGGGCTGAGCCCTGGTGGCGTAGTGGTTGTGTGCAGGACTGTGGCCCACTGGCTTGGTGGTTCAAATCCAGCAGCAGCTCTCCAGGAGCAAGGCTGGGCCTCCCATTCCCACCAGAGGGCAGTGATGCCAAAAAAAATATCATTTAAAAAAATAAAGATTGGAACCTTCATATATTGCTAACGGAATTGCAGAATTGTAAAGTCACTATGGAAAACAATATGGTACTACATTAAACAAATGTAAATTCAAATAAGTGTTTTATGATCCTGTAATCTCTCTTCTTGGTATATAACTTAAAGAAATAAAGAGCAAAGCATAAACAGACATGTACATCAATGTTTTTTGCAGCAATTTCTATAATACCAAAAATATGGCAATTATCAAAAGCCCCTTCTGTATAGGAATGGATAGACGAACTCAGGTACATGCACACAATGGAATAGTATGCCTTCTTAAAAAATGATGATGCATCTGTCAAACACTCATGCCATGGGCAAAATTGAAACGCATTATATTCAGTTGCATAAGTTAAGTAGATACCTTAAGGCACCATTATTTTAAAGGAAAAAATACTTTCCCATCAGAGTTAATGTTTTAATGAGTGTAAAGTAAGAAGGGGCCAGGGCCAGCAGGATGGGAAGAGATAGGAAGGTGAGTGGGGAAAGTCGAGGGCACAAGGAAAAAGAGGAGAATAAGAAAGGAGTCACATACATGGGGACTTCCGAGGACTCTGCCACTGTTCTGATGAACGGACTGGGTGACGACATACAGCATGTTTTTCTTCTTAGGTGTTATATTCCACAGATAAAATGGAAAAATAAGTTAATCCATAAAATTTAAGCTTAAAAAAAGAAATGTAAATCTGAAACCTACTTTCAAACTTACTTAACAGAAGCAACAATGAAGCAAAACTAAACTAAATGGAATTAAAAATATAAACAAAGCAAATAATCTTGTGTTCAAAGCAATAGGATACCTCTTCCCATTCTTTGTCCTGTTAGAGATCTACATAGACTATTTAAGACTTTAGTACTCATAGTTTTGTATTTATTATATTTCAAGGATAATCTTGATGTATGTGTCCTTATTTGATATTTTGATATACCATCTACTGTTCAATAAATTTGCAACTCCAAAGGTAAGTGTGCTCTCTTAATTAGAGGAAAAAAAGGTATTTCTCTAAAGATTCTTATTCTCAATCCTTTAATGGCTCACTTATGGTTTTTTAAAATATAATAATTTTCCTGGTTTATTTAATTAAATATATACACATATTATAACCAGAATCACTAGATAGGTTTAACAATCTCGAATGCCTACTGTACCAGATAAACTGACAGCAGCAATAGAAGGTAAACCTTATAAAGAATAAATTAAGAGTCAGAGAAAAAAAGAAAGAGTTTAAGGTTACAGGGCATGAAAAAAATGAAAAGGATAAAGAAAATAGGAAAGGAAAATTTTTCAAGACAACATGATGCCTATTAAAAACCCTGAAATCCACATTTTAAAACATCTTTAGTTGTTAAGTGATTACACCAAATTGCTCCTACTCTAGAGATGGTCGTTGTGGAACAAAATATACTTGTGAGGAATGGACAGCTAAGGGAACAATAAAGAATTGGCGCCTCCAATGTGCATCTACATTACAACTTAGCTCCCTCAGAGACATCACTTTTGTATAAACCTTTGTCAGACATTTGTGGTGTGAAAATATGAACTACAGGCTTTTTAGACACTAATCAAACAACTGCATGGGCTTTAATTTGGAGAATCTTTCATATCCATTCTTGAGTAACCAGGGATCATGTAACATGTGGCATTAGTTCTTACACTATGCAGTAAGCTTTCCATGAATTCCTCCATCAGGAAAGGTATCTCATCTTTAGGATTTCATAAGGTAATTTGCTTAAATGTGATACTATTTGTTTAAACATGACATAACTTATTATAAGATGCTGATTTATTTGTGCTTTTTTAATCTCCCACTTGGTTGTAAGCTAATCTCTATTGCTGTAATATAATAGTATTAGTATATGCTTTATAACATAAAATGTATCCTATATGTCTAATAATATAAAATTATGGCCTAAGTCCTTGACAGTCTTTTGTTCTTCACAATAACCCTTGAAAACACAGTATATTGTTTTCATTTCACTACTCAAAAAGGTAAAGCAAATATAATTCAAAAAATTAACCCAAAGAAACCAGTAAGCAATGAAACTAGGATTAGCATACAAGAAAAGCAAAACAAACAGACTAGACAAAGCATTTGTCCTTAACCAGAACTGTACTTTTACATCATGTTCTTAGTCCTAAGTAATAGCATGAGTGTATATCATTGAATATGTTCCCAGTAGGCAAAATTCTACTAAATAAGCAGGTTATTTTACTGTAAAGTTCTATGGTATAAACTCAAAAGCCATTTCATAGAGAAAGCTATTTGGTATTCTTTAATTACCAAAATGTTATGTTATTATCAAATCATTATTCATGATTTGTTTGCTCTATTGCAATTTTCCATCACCAATTAGCTGTGCATCGTGGCATTGTTAAACTCAAATTCATGGCCATTGATTCCATCCTGACCCCTGGTAGACCAATAGACCAGGGTAGAACTTCCCAAGGTGGGTTCTGAACTGGAGCCCTTTAAGGGAAGGGAAAGAGAAAGTCTTCTCTTTCTCCGGCAAAACAGCCCAGGGTTTCAAACCACTGGCGACATTGTTAGTAGCCCAACGTGGCGGTAGCCACTATGCTCCTTCTTGACATTGTGATGTGCCATCAAATATGCTCTGACTCAGATCGAAGCCTTGTCGAGTGGGAGAGATCATTGACTGATCCTGTGCCATACTTGTCATGTGGGACCAACTGTGTCGGTCCTGCTTCTTGTTCACTGAACCCAACTGCACCAATCAGAAGGACTGGCCTCTCAGATAACATGTCTAACGTGAAGGAGATCAATTCTTACCATCTTTGCTTCTAAGGATCATTCTGACTTCACTTTCTCCAAAATGTATTTGTTTTTTTTTTCTTCTGGCATATTATGCTGCTTTCAATATTCTTTGCCAATGTCACATCCGAATGCAACAACTCATCCGTGATCTTCCTTATTCATTGTCAAAGTCTTAGATGTATATGGGCATTTAAAAATACCATGGTTTGTGTTCATCTCACCTTGTTCTTCAAAAGGACTTTTTTTTTTAATTCTCACCCAAAAGGACTTTTATTAAGACTTTAAAGAGGTCTAGTGTAGGTAATGTTGAGTTGGCAAGTCACAATCACCCCAAATTCCTAGTCAATGGGTTCTGTTCATCTTGCTAGTTCGCTAAACTAGAGACCATGGGAAAGAGTACTGAAAAGGCAATTTGTCCTGAGGAATATTCTGGAAAAAATGTGTGTGTGTAATAAGGCCCATTAATGTATATATAAATACACACAACAAATATTGAATTCCCAAATTGGCCTAATACCCTGTAAACCTGGGAGGGCTATTTAAAGCATACTTTCTCTCTCATGAGAGGCAGTATCCTAGTAATGTGAATGAACATGAATATAGTTAGAAGATATACATGGATTCCAAACCATAGCAATGCTGTGAAGAAGAAATGCACAGAGCTGAGGAAGCATGCATCCAGAGAAGCTGCCGTAAGTTGTGAGAAAACAGAAGTTACTTTTCTCGGAAAAAAGAGTACAAGCAAGAGCCACTGAGCAGAGTTCAGCAACGAGCTCTGAGTAAAACCTGGAACCTAACGAAGAACCTTAGAGAGTCTTCTTTTGAATATCATTTTAAAATATATAAATAAGACACTTGGTGCATGTTTAGTCAAGAAAAGAGATAGTACAATTTGCATTTTGAAAAGAAGGAGCATATGCTACACTTTGGGAACAAAACTGAAGCATTCATATAAATGTTAATCTATTGAGAAATTTCCTAGAGAAAGAGATGGCTAAGAAAATTCTAAAATGGTCAAAACTTTATTGGCACTTTTTTTGGGGGGGCAGGGGGGCATCACTGCCTCTGGTGGTCGTGGGTGGCGCTACCCAGTGCTGCTCCTGAGAGCCGCTGCTGGATTTGAACCACCAAGCCCATGGGCTGCAGTCCCACACTCAACCACTTATGCCACCAGGGCTCAGCCCCACTATTGGCACTTTTATACACATGTTAAATATATTAATTCATTTAACAGTCAAAACAACCCCATTTTCATTTAGAGGAATTACAATGAAGAGGCTAATTGACTTGATCAATTTAGCACCATGCAATGTTCTCTTTCTGAGTATTTTGGGTCAGACCTGGGCAGGGATGATATAAAGGGATTTGTACATTATGGCATTCAAGATGATGTATATGCTAGAATTGAGTGCAAATTTCTTTCACTCTGATTCAAAATCTGTGTCAAAACCCTGGAACATGTGTACAAACAAAAGGCATCAAGTGAATAAAACATGTAAATACTGCATAGTTTAAAAGCAGGACAGGTGTGCATCAGGGATGCATCTTTCACCATATTGATTCAATTCATATACTGAAAAAATAACCCAAGTACGTGGGCTATACAAAGAAGAAAATAGCATCAAGATTGGAGGGAATCCATGAACAGCTTGAAATAGATAGATGATACAATCTAAAAGAGAATCTAAAGAATTAGCTGATTAATATCAAAGACTACAGTGCAGGATGAATTTCAAATCATTATAAAAATTTAATAAGCAGCATCATTTTTTACAGAGAAAAGACTGTGGTTGTCAAGTGCTTCACTTTACATGGATATGCAATCAATCCCCAGGGAAGGCAAACTCAAGATATACAAGGATGGATTGCTCTGGACAAATCTGCTGCAGAAGACCCATTTAAAGTGCTAATGACCAAAGTTGTGACTCGAATGATTAAACTGTGCTTTGCCCATGCCATGGTACCATTAATTGTTTCACATGCATGTGAAGACTGGTCAGTAAAGAAGTTGTGGACTCGGGAGAACTCACAAAACTGTCTGGAGAACTTTAAGCCAGCATGCTTCTTAGAAGAAATGATGGTGAACCTTTGTATCAAATACTTAGGATGTTATGAGGATGCATCAGTTTCTAGACATGGATATTGTACTTGGTAAACAAAAAGATCAGGAAAAAAAAAAGAGGAAGACTGCACGAGCTAGATTGACTCTGACTACAGCAATGAGTTCAAACATAGCAGCCACTGGGAAGACCAAGCTGGGCTTCGTCCTGTTGTGCATAGGGTTGCTATGAAGAGAAATGACTCAAGAGCACCAGACACCCCCTGAATCAGCAACGGCTCAATAGCAGTGGGTTGTGGCTTCTGGTTTGTGCCAGTCGTGTATTTGTTATCAATTTCATAATTGGGGTATAGGGGTGAAGTCTAGCCTGTTAATCTGGAGATAACCAATGAGTAGCCAATGAGGCCTCTGTGTGGGCATGGCTTTCTCCAGAAAATTCTGGGAAGTCTCATGGTATTTCCCAATTGGAAAAGAGAGACTTGACTCTGAGTCTCCGGGACGATGAACTCCTGACCAGAGGAGATGACAGCATGCTGATTGATCCTGATTCCTGAAGAATGGAGGAGCTGGGGGAGAGGTCAGATGGGCTTTACCTGATGGAGCCAAACCTCTGGGGCTAGAGAAGCAATGTGGAGACGCCTGCCAATGCTGAGATGCCCCCACCGCCAATGGATACTAATGATGGACTCTCAACCCTGGAAATGAGGAACAATGGGGAGACCCCTGCCAGTGCCAGGATGCCTCTATTGCACATGCTTTGTGAGTCGAAAGGACACTTTTTAGATTGGTATCAAACATATGGTCTAATATCAGACTTATGACTCTCAACAAGACTGGACTGGAATGCTTTCTCAATATTCCATTCCTTGTGTATATAAACCTTTCCCTTATATCTATGTGCATGTGTATGAATTTGTTTCTCTGCTCTATCCAGCATAACACATGGATATATAGATATATATATAGTGCTATTTAAGATATATGTGTATATCTTTTTTTTGTTATTTCATTAAACACCTCATTCAGAAAAATTCCTTTCCATCTATGCTTTGTTGAAATAGAATTTGATTTTATTTTCTAAATCATAATGAGTATAATATTTAATGACAAGATTTTATAATAATTAAATAATGTTCACAGTGGAACTAAAAAATATAGTTGGAAACAATTAGAAAATTTTCTTTTTTGTGTGGCATAACTTTGCCCTTGTGGGTGTAGGAAGCCCAGCATTGCTTCTGGAGAGCTGCTGCTGGATTTGAACCATCAACCTTGTGGGCTGCAGGCCCGCACACAACCACTATGCCACCAAGAGTCAGCTGGAAAATTTTCATCTTACCTAATAAAATTTGTAAGAAAACAATTAAACAACCCAGTATAACACACTATATTTAAAAAAGAAACAGCCTGTTCCTTGACTTAATCTAAATCTACTTAAACTGGTGTTTTATTTTAGTATTTCATTTATCTGGATGTTTATTCTTCCATATATTCATTCCAAACATAATAAATATTAAATAAGTTTGATTTAAAATATGCAAGTTTAAAATGAAAAATTCTAGCAATATTTATAAATACTAACTTCATTTTTGTTAATGAATGCAATGTACACTTCTATTGGAGTAAAAAATGAAGCATTACTAATACTTATTGTCAATAATCAGAGATGGTATACTTAAGTAGATAAGCACAACTTAGTACTTTGAATATATCTGGACATCAAAGAAAGAAACAAATTAATTCACTTAAGATAAATATTAAAAAATAGTAATACAGGAAGACTATGAGGAGCTGTTGTTATACATAGCACTATTAGCTATTAATATTATTATTATGTTATAAAACTATTATACATTTGATTTAGGAAATAATGCTAAAATTCAAGAGAAAAAATGATCAATATATTTTAATGGGATTTTACATAATGCATAGATTGGGATTTTTAAAAATCACCATATTACACGAGTAAATGATTTTGACAGAACTGCTAAAAAAATCCACTGAATATTTTCAATTTATTAAAATGTTGAATATGATTTTGACATAACATTATGTAAAATATATTTAAATTGTCTGATATGTTAACACTGTCATGATGACAGACTGGAAACAGGCTAAATGTGTGATGATAAATGGCAATGTGTCAAGTTTATCAGAAGGCCTCTATCTGAGTGCCACACAATCTGTAATGTTATTAGGTATTTTGAAGACTCTCATTTGATATAGAAACTAATAAACAAAACAACAATGACAAGCAAATACTGAAATTTCAACTTTGTGTTTACTTTAGCATGTGCGTTTATAAAGTAAAATTTCAAAATAATAGGGTGTGTTCAAAATCACATAATTCATTTCATGATTATATTTATTTTTCATTTTTAGTCTTATCCAATATTTATGTGTATCAGGAAAATTCTTTGCCAAATTAAATTTTCTTTAAAATGCAAACAGAAATGTCACACTAAAGTGGCTCTGACAACCATTGTGTTTTACTCATTAAGAAGAATTCAGATTAAAATTAACTACTTGTTACCATTCTGATGATTACTTTCTAGGAGTGAGCATAATAAATAAAACTATATTACAGTGTATTATGCTATCATAATTTTCAAGTTTTTAAAATTTTTTTCATGATTATTTTATAGATGATATTACTATCAAATATTTATAAATTATCATACCCTACAGCATTTCTCAAATGCATGGAATATTATAATAAATAGGTATGAAAATATATCACTGGCAAAGAAGACATTTTACTTAAAATAATTAATCATGCTCATATTTTTATATCTGAATTATTTTTCATTCCCATGTTTATGGAAGGATATTCATAATGATTTAACTATTGCATAGATTTTATTTTTTCATATCTCTCATCTCTCTTTCCTAATTGTTTTTTCTTTTAATTTTAAGATTTCTCTTTTGATTAGTTCATTTAGATCTATCTTGTACATTCTTTTTTTTTTTTTTTTGGCATCACTGCTCTCCAGTGGTGGGAGTAGGAGGCCCAGCCCCCCTGCTGGAATTGAATCTCCTTCCCAGTGGGCCGCAGTCCCGTGCACAACCACTATGTCACCGGGGCTCAGCCCTATCTTGTACTTTCATTTTGAACTTTTATTGAGTAATAGAGTTGGGCATGTTATGCATCCCTTTTGATGTAGTTTGAAGTGACTTAAAAAAGTGCAGACAAAAATGCAATTAAGAGATAATTGAATTGTCCCACAAATTTTTGATCCCCATGTTTATAAAGAAATATATTTAAGACCATATGATATCTCAAATTAATATTGGATTTATTATCATTCAGTTCTAAATATTTTATAATTTCCAATGTACTTTCCTAAGTGCTTATTTATTTTGTATGTGTTTTTTAAAAATTCTAAGCTTTGTTTACTTCATTCCATATTGATCAATTTATTCCACTATTGCAATGCTCTCTGTCTGATAGCAAGTCTCTTCACATCCGGTGACTATGGTCAGACAGCCTTCAGCGGAGGCTTACTTCCTCCAGGCAGGGATGCTGTGAATGCATTGATAGCCTTCCTTAAACCAGGTGTCCACAATTTAAGTGCAGATAACATTCCTTCCTTCATATTTGGCTTTTATTATTTTTAATCCTTGGATTTAACAAGCTGTTTGCTTCTTCCATGTGCACTTAATTAATACCTCACTGAGGTGGCTACTTGTTTTAAGACAAACCTTGAAGATCCCAGACATCACTTTTTTTTTTTCTGATGGGGAGCACAACCTGGCTTATTGACCATATGTCTCTATATCCCCTATAGCTCAAGGGATCTTTTCATGAGGGTGAACATCTAGCAGGGCCAGAGGAATGAATTGCTCTTAAATTGGTGCTAGGATTAAGTGTGAGCCCCAACTCTAGTCACATACCTTTGGTTCACATATGACTGTATTTCATGTTAGAGATAACATTATCATTTTCATGACAATCATTATAGATCATTGCCTTGGGGTGTAAGGTAGTTATATTGATAGTGTCATTCATTTAGCCAATTTATAAAATTTAAGATACTGTTGAGAAAGGAAATTATACATGTATAGGATGGCTTCAGACTATAACACATGAATAATTAAGTTATATAGATTAAACCCTTAAGGGTTTGAATACTCTTCACAAACAGTTAGTGATAGGACAAAATTTCAATAACATGCATTCACAATGGCAGAACTATGTCTGTAAGGTAAGCACAATTCACAATAGCAAGAAGCTGAAAACAATCTAAACACCCATCAGTAGAAGGATGATACATACACACAATGGAATACTATGCATTCTTAGAAACAGCAAAGAAGCCATTAAGCACCCAATGACATGGAGACATCTGGAAAGCATTATGCTGAGTAAAGGTAGCCAATGAAAAAAAGGACAAACATTGTGTGGCTCTTCTAATACTGCACTGTCAGGTCAAGGTTACATTTCTCAAGGCTCCCCTTTGCTCCCTTCCACTTCCTCCCTTGCCCTCTTCTTTGTGTTAGACTGACATGCATGTTACTGGGTTTGGTGTGACCTCCAACCAACTGCTTATATCCCAGGCTTAGCACTGTGTGATCAGGGTCTCTTTTCTACACCTACTGCACTGATCACACTTACCTCCAGCGGGACTCCTGCCGTACTGGTTTTTTGTCATTGTCTGACTTTGCTTAGCATTAAAGCCTCCAGCTCTTCCCAGGAAACAATGTGCTTTATGGGATCGTCAGTATTTTTTAGTGATATGCAGTATCTAGTGTGTGCATGTGTCAGTTTACTGATCCACTCATCTTTTGATGGAAATTTAGGTTGTTTTCAGTTTTTTGTGAATTATGCTGCAATAAACATTGGAGTGCAAAAGACTTGTGGTCTTTCATTTCTTACTTCAAAAGCAAACATTGCTTTAAGCCGTAAAGTTGAAAGCAAGGTTGGGGGGTGTCAATGTAGATACACGAAGCTGACCTGTAGATAATGGGCCATCTCACAGATGAGTCACATGGAAGGGATGAGTCAGCCAGGATGCAGTAAGGCACAGTTGAAGCACACACTATTCCCTGGTTCCTTGAGGCTTCTTTTTCCACCCCAACATGGGACTAGCAATACCAGAAGGGTATGGGGAAGATGAGGAAAAGAGGGGAGGAAGAAAGAACCAGTTGCTATAATTGACACATAGTTCACACACACCCCTCTCCAGAGGGACAAACAACAGTACCCATGGGGGAAGGGAGACAGCAGTCAATATAAAATATTAAAATAATTGCAATTAATATTTTTCCAATGGATTATGGGAGGGGAGAAGCTGAAACCAAGAGCTCAATAGAAAGCAAATGTCTAGAAAAGAATAATGGCAACTTATGTAAAAATATGCCTGATACAATTGATGAATAGATTGTTATAAGAATTGTGAATTGTTATAAAATTTATGAAATCAATCAAATGATCATTTAATTAAAAAAATTAAAATAAAAAATGTTTCTCAATCTCAATCAACCTTGATTCTCCTTGTTTGCATTGGTGATGCACAGAGAGTTGAATGAGGTAAGAACTTCATGCATGCTATTTCCTCACCCCTGAAGACTGAGCAATACATGGCGTCTTGCATACATATCAACTATATATCTTTTTTTTTTCTTTTCACACCCGACTCATACTTTGTCTCTCTAAAATAAGAAGAGTATTTTAAATATTGGTTGTATGTTCAAATCAGGTATCTTCAAGATAGTAATACTGTTTCTTAAATATTGGAGTATGATAGAAGATTGGTACTCATTCAACTGTCTTATGTCCAGAGCACCTAAGAAATCAACAAATATTCTGTAATGGAATTTTCCCAAGTGTTTAAACTTCTTCATTTTTGCAGTGTATCAGATAGACTCCATTAGTCAATATTTTCCCTAGTTATTCTTTTTTATCCTTATAATATTTCTCTTTATGTGCCACACTTAAACTTCAATGTATACACATAAATATCAGGCTTGCCAGGTTATAAAATGACTCAACTTATGTCACTACTTTCTGAAATGAATTATTAATTCAGTTAGTCCTCATTTTCATTGGTGCCTTCAAATATATATTTTGTAATCAGATAGTTTTATATAAATTTTTCTAGTATTGCTTATTTTCATTAATTACATCCTACCTAAAAGTGGAAGACATTTATTGCTTAACTTTCAAAGGTGTATTTTCCTTTATTTCAATACTGGGTCATAATTTATGCATCTCATGTTGCTTTCACACTCCTATTTACCTGGCAGTTCAAACTCAATAGATGCTATTGCTCTTTAAATTGTTTCCTCAATGGCATAGGAAATTTATGTTTTTAATTGACAAAATACACGCTTGATAAAAATGGAATTAGATAAACTTTCATAGAATTTTAATTCTAAAAATAAAAGGTAAGAAATTATATCATCAATTGTTGGTAAAATAAGGTGAAGACTGGGACTTAGTGTTCGGCTTTCTTGTCATGTCCTCTAGTGTATGCAGTTTCCCTCCTTCATGAGAAACTGCCCATCGTTTTAGAATTTTACGATGTTATAGAAAGCTAGTATGTGCTGCTTCCTTTTTTAGTTTCTGTATATTTAATCCACAGATAATCCCGGTCACACTCTGAGAAACAGATGATTGCCCTGATGTGGTAAGCTCTTGTTTGGCTTATTTGCATAATATTACCTTTGATGCAGTGTACCAACAGCCATTTAGATGTGTTATTAGCCCACAACCATCAAGTTATTTTTTTTCCTTTTAAAATGATTTTAAAATGGTAAAAAAAAATCCATAATGTTTAAGGTTTTTCCATTCACTCCATAGGTCTTTTTCTAACTCTTAGCTTAGTAAACCAAATAATTGCCCGATTTAAAGTGGTAAATCCTTGTCCGTTTCAGCTCACGAATGTCTAAGATATGGACCATTAGGTGGAGATGGATCTTGACGTGTTTGATTTCACTGTTGACAATTTCCCCTCTTTCCCCTAGAGTTCTAATTCTTGCAATCCAGCTTCAATTATTAATAGATAGGTGCAGCTATTTTTTCCTACGTCCTGTCACATAAGCAAACGAAGGTCCTGGAGTCTTTATGTACGCAATTATGGTTGACTCTAGTTTGAGAAAACAATTGTTCATCAGTCAACTTTGAATGTTTTCCACCCTGAGATGCTCTTCTTCAGGCGCTATGTCTGAACAATGTGCTGTGAGTTCAAGTAAATGAATGTTCAAATCACATTTAGTAAAATCTGTGTTATATCCGGCTAGCTCAGACTGCAGGGCGGCTGTCCACAGGAACAATCTGCCAGGCTGCAGTTCTGAGGTGTCTTTAGCTGAGGCTTTTATAGCATTTAGGAAACAAGTGGAGTGCAGTGTACAGAAAACTGGAAGAGCAAATAGAAAAATTAGATAGCATTCATGGGGGATCTTGAAAGAGCACAAGTAGAGGGAACTTAAGTAGACTTCTTGGGCACTGTATTTTAGACTCTTCCCTGGATTTTCTCTTCAGCAAAGGCTCCCTGGAACAGGAAGAATAAGCATACCTTCCCTGGGAAGAATGGCTTACTGGTGCTTCCTGACAAGAAGGGGGTAAAACAATGTTTCACCCTAAGGACAATGACCAGCTGGCATTTGATGGTGATAAAACACATATTGCCTTGGACAGGGCAAAGGCTGGTCTGGGGAGATTCCTCAGCAAGCTTTTGGAGGGCGAGTGGAGGAGGAAAATTTTGAGATGTTTGAACTTAGCCTCTGGGATATTGAAAACAGATGAGCTCATCAGCTTCATATGTTATGCTGCCATTCAAAGTTTTTCAATGTCTCTGACAATGTTCCATTGGTATTCATCAGGTTTTCAGTGGGCAATCACTCAGAAATGGACAATCTATTCCTTCTTCATAGTCTGATTCTATTTGGGAGCTCTGCTGAAAACAGTTCACCATGGTTCAATCCCACCTGGACAAACTAGATGAAGCATAACACAACATCAGAACAAGGATATAATAACACTGTCCATTAGTATGCAGATGTTACAAGCTTCCTGGCTAAAAGTTATGCAGAATTACAACATTTGGTGATAAAATCAAGTGGTGTGGCCTTCAGAAAGAAAATAAAATCCTCCCAACTGACCAATGGACAACATCATGCTAAACGGAGAAAAGAGGAAAAGAACATATTAAAGATCTCATCTTGCTTGGATCCACAATCAATGCTTATCGAAGCAATTGTCAGAAAAGCAAAAGACAAATTGTATTAGGCAAGTCTGATTCACAAGACTTCTTTAAAGTTAAAAACAAGTGTGTCACTTTTAGGATGCTTGTGTTCCTAACACAAGCCATAGTATTTTCAATTTTGTCAAAGGCTTGTCATTGCAAGACCAAATAAGCAAGACTGAAGAACTGATACATTTGGATAACAGGAATAGCGAAGGGTATTGCTTCACTAAACAAATATTTCTTGTAAGAAGCAAGCCAGAATGCTCCTGAGCTGTGAGAATAGCAATACTTCATCTGATGCACTTTGGACAAAGTATCCGGAGAGACAAATCCCTGGAGACAGACATCATTTTGGGTACATTGGAGAAGCAACTGAAGCAGAGGAAGATGCTGGAGCAGATGTACTGACACTGCAGTTACAACCATGGGTTCAAACACAACACTCATGGTCCAATACCTGGCATTGTTTTTGTTGCTGTTGTTATTTTATTTATCCTGTTGTTGAGAGGATGAGTCATTTTGAGTTGAAATTCATGAAACCCCAAAACAACAAAAATTTACATCTTCACATTCAGAGAAAGATATTACAGTATAGACAATGGCTCTGGGTCCATAACTGACCTATCCTGGCACTACTGTTGTTCTTCTGTAGAGGTTAGACATGCCTCCAGCCTCCATCTTTCCTTATCTATTCTGACATCTCCATTCCTTCAATAATTGTCTATGGCCAATATGCATTCGATCATTGACTAAACTCCCAGAGTATAGTCACATCTTTGGGGGTGCTTTGAAGGAAGTGAATAGGTTACCAGAAGTCAGGATCAGTAACCAATAAGGATTTAGTCATTGAGCCCAGTAGTAGCCTTTCTCAACACACAACCAGTGCTCCCACTGACCCCCAGCCTCATTAGTCTCTTGCCCTCTGCTTCTGTGAACCAGAAAGCCAGCCGGCAGCTCGGCCTATGCCCACCGCCTTAGAGCTGCTTCTTTGCAAAGTCTTCTGCCCCAAGTCTCTGATCTCAGGAAGGTCAGGCCTCAGATGAGCTCCATTGGGAGGTCTTCTTTCTTCATGGTTCAGATCTTGGGATTTCTCTCTAATTTTGACTTGATTCATCTGTAAAACCAGGAGATAGGCAGGTAAAATGGACCAAAATGCTCTTTTAGAGTTACCCACACTCTATTTCCAAAATTAAATTGGATCATCTGGTGGGAGTTACAGAGATATGCATGGAAGAAACAAAAACTTTCACATCATATGAAGAAAGTAGGTACATTGGGGGAAAATATTTTAATACATAACTCCACGGGATGTGCCAGAGTAAAGTGGATCAAATAAGAACATGAGGAGTTTGTGTGTGTGCATGTGTGAGTGTGTGTGTGTATGCAATGAGTGGTACTGTCAGGTGACATTGCTGCCATTTTTTATATTCATCTAGCATGATTCAACACCTTAAATCTTGTTCATTAATGAGAAAGTATGCAAGAAGTAACTTTTAAATCTTTATGCTTTTGCTTCTCTTATAACGGCAAATGCATTCATTAAATTAGAGATATGCGCTATAGTAGGACTACTTTTATGTCTAACATTTATCACCCTTCTAGCCTCAGAATGTTCTTTGATTTTCATCTTTTTTAATTTTTTTCAAAGCTTACTTTTGTTGAACATGAGAGTGTATACTTGATAACGCATATCAAGGGGTTTTTTGCTGCTACTATTATTGTTCTTGCTTATTCACTGCTGTATTTCCTGTAGTTACTGCTATTTTCTCTCAATCAGGATACATAGTAACTTAAGGACAAACAAATAACCTAATAATAAACAAACTCTTTTGGAGTTTGTGGGGGTTGGGTTTTTTTTAATACTCACTATGAGAGACCTCTAACGGTTAAATGAGAGAGGGAAATGTTACATCATAAATTGATGTATTTTTTTTTTTACATTTTGAAATTTCTAGTCAATCTGATTGTATCTAGTGTTTTTAATTTTGAAGGAAAAATGAACAGATATTTTTACAAAATTGCTAGTAGCATTTTCTGGATGGAAGCCATTAACCTATTGGAAGCATGTCATGGTAGAGGCAGCAAAATAGGTCCTGATGTTTACTACTACCATATTTGAAATATCTGCACAAACATGAAATGATATGATCAAGTGATCTTTTTATTAGAATATGAGAATGCAATTTTATATAATTTCTCTGATGGGTCAGGATACTTAAAAAATCAATGGAAAATGCTACTACTAAGACCCAAAATGAAACACAAAACATTACACATAATGATTAAAGGGGAAAATGTAAAATATTTTAGTTTTATATGAGAGACACAAACCATATTTGGTCAGTAGAGAAAGATGAAGGATCCCGAAGAGATAGTGCAATAATAGAAATCGAAATTGAAGTGACATAAATTTATATATATGTATATATTAGTTTACATTGTGCCTAAAAGTGTAAACATATACTATATATGCATACATACATAGATCTAGATAAGAAAGAAGCTCATGGAATTTCACATAACTGTAGCATTGTCATGAATTACTAATAGAATCTTATTGATATTTAAGTATTTCCTCAAATTCTACTGTGTCCTGTGGATCAAAATTGGCTCAATGGACACGGGTTTTTAAAATTTTTCCTAATTCTTTTTTTTTTTTCAACCCAAAATTTCCCAATTCTTAGAGGACTTCCTTTAACAATTCTTTTTTTTTTCCTTTAGCAATTCTTGAAGGCAAGTCTATTAGTCTTGAATTCTTTCAGTTTCAGTATTTCTGAAGAGCCATCGATGTCACCTCTGTGTAAAGAAACCTAGCCCAAATGATCTTCTTAATTTATTTTGGTCATCCACATTCATTTCTCCATTTTCTTCTAGTTTACAAGACACATTTATAAACTATCTTTTTATCTTTAGCTTAGTTTCTTTGTGTGCCACATGTTCCTTTAAACTCTGATCAACATCAGATATTTAATATTTATTTCTGTTATGATGTGAATTGGAAGTTTCCTTCACTTCATCGACCACAGTTCTTCAAGGGTCGTTGCTACCTCCTCGCTCTGATTGCCCTTGCTCTTGGTAGTGCTCTCCAATCAGCTCTCACGTTGTGCAATAGCCACAGCCCCCCGCTGGTCTCCACGGGTGTTCCACCTTGAATCTCTAGCTGTCCAAATTATAGTAGGCCAATTAGGGTGAAGGTCCATATCTATTTATTTCCACATATTTGACTTAATCAATAAACCCTTTGTAACATTCTCTAGTATAAATCACATTTTACCACCATGTGGTGAGGTTGGTGCCTGTCGTCAAGTGGGCTCTAACTCAGCAATATCTCATGACCAAAAAAGGCAAACTTCCCCTACTTCTAGGCCAGTCTCACAAGCAGTCTTATATTTGCGCCTGTTGTTGCAGACCCTGTGTCAGTCTATTTACTTGATGGACTTCCTGGTTTTTGCTGACCCTCCACTTTCTAAGCCTCGTGTCCCTTCCAGGACTGGTTTCTCCGGAGTCATGTCCTTGCTTGTAAGGAGCCTTCTGGCTATACTTTTTTTCAAAACAGAGCTTTTTGTCCTTCTGATGCTTTCACTGTTCTTCATCCACAACATATTTCAAATTTCTGCAATAGTAATACTTGAAAAGTCAAATTTGTGGATATCATTGCATCATTAGGTAGAGATTTGAGGTAGGTTAGCTTTTTAGGTTTTCATTTTTTACAAAGATAACCATGGAATAAAGTGGAAGATATTTTGACCCTCAGCACACATTTGCATATTTTCATGAAAGCAAACACAACATTTTAATAAAATATCTAACATTCTTGAACCGATTAAAACATTTACTCAGCATTTATATGCTTTCTTGACAGTTTGTCACTGATTATTTTAAGAGGTAAAATATGATCAAGGAGCACTGGTATGGAAGGACAAATTCCAAGCTGCCCTTAAAATATGAACAAAAAACAGCAAACAGTGACCTCCGGAAATAAGAACATTTGAAATGAAAAGTCTGAAAAATAATTGCAACACTATAAAATTCAGTACTCTATGCAAAGAAATTTGGATGACAGCTATGCAGCACTGGCTAAAATTATCCATACATAATAATATCTCTAAAGTGAAACAGAGACATATATTACCATACATCTCTGAATTGATCAATCATGATCAATCATGGCGATAATATAAGAAAAGTGATTTTATGACACGGCCTTACATATTACTCAGCCATATGAGGACAACACTGAAGATATGTGTGCTATAGAAAAATGTGGTGAAAATTTTAGATAGTTACCAGTGATGAGAAAGAATATCATCTGGAGTCTTAAAGTTTGTCTTAAAACAAGCAGCCATCTAAGTGAATTTTCATTGAACTCATACCTTTTAATAAAATCCAAATCTGAAGGAAGGAAGAGTACCAGATGACAGTGTGCAGAAGACAGTGGCTGACCGTGATCCTCACCTGGGTTAAGACGCTGATGACTCTCCTCTGAACACAGCCCAGGGAAGTGAACTGCCTCCTTGTCAGAGAGATCATTGCAAAAATGACTATGGTTGATGTAGTAAAATTTAACATCTTATCACTAGATCTCCTTTAGAATTTATGGTTTTTTAAATTTTTTGCTTTCCTTTTCATTGAAGTTCTCCTATGTTTTATGCTATCCTTTCATGTCCTTGTTTTGCATGATATTTTGCGTATGAAATCCAGGGTAAGCAAATCTATAGATAGTAATTGGATTGATAAGTGTCTAGGTGAATTATAGGGGTTGTGGGGGAAATGAATAGTTTATAACAATGAATATGAGGAAAAAAGAAAACATTCTAAAGCTCTTCTTAATATGATTGAACTATTGTGTTATGCATGTAAATTATATACCTTTAAAACTACTTTAAAATACAATCCATAGAAGAGTGCTTAAAATGTTCTTGGGGGGAAAGGTGAAATTAAAAAATAATAGAATATTTCATAAATACTTGAAATCACATTTTATTTGTGTACCTTTCAAAGAAACATGATCCTACAGAATCCAGATACTATCAAACTATATCATTCCAATCACATTCAAGTAGAATCTTGATAAAGATAATTAAAAGAAACAGATAACTGGAAATTCAGGTCAAACTGAGAAGACTCTTTGGAGTAAGGTATTTTATCACTCATGTCAGGTGAGTATTTGCTGAAAGCAGAGAAGAGATGAAATATGCTTATGTTCATTGTATTGACTATCCAAATGCATTTAATGGAGTGGTTTTAATTATGGATAATTTTTGAGGAACCATAATTCAAGAACACTTAGTTAATGTCATGTAAAACTTTTCCATAAACCAACAGAGAAGTAGAGATACTGCATTGTTTAAAATCTTTCTCACACATCTACATTATGCATCAAGGTAATTATTTTGCTATACCTACTCAGCTTGAATACTGAGAAAATATACTGAAGGGATGAACCACATGAAGAATTCAGCATCAGGATTTGATGGTTCCTCAGTCACCTCTTATATGCAAATGATACATGTAAGCACTTATATAGCTTTCTATATGAATCACACCTCAGTATAAAGAAAACAAAAATCCACACACCTGAAGCAGTAAACCACATCATGATAATTTGAGAGAATATTAATGTTGTAAAGGATTTCATTTAATTTTGATCAAAAATCAATGCCCATAGAAGCAGCAATCAAGAAATCAGAGTGCATTGGATAAATCTACCATAAAAGATCGGCTTAGAGTGCTAAAAAGCAAAGATGTTGCCTTGACAACTGGGGTGCACTGATCCAAGCCATTGTATTTTCATCACCTCAGATAAATGTGAAAGTTGGACCATGAATAAAAATGACCAAAATATTGATATCAATGCAGCATGATATTGTTGAAGAATATTGCATATACTATAGATGGACAAAATAATAAATACATCTGTGCTGCAAAAAGTAAAGCTAGAGTATTTTTAGAAATGAGAGTGGGAATGCTATCAGGAGGAATTAGTACCTGGAGAATCATATCACGCTTCCTAAAATAAAGAGCAATGAAAAAAAATAGGCCCTCAACAAAATGGACTGAAGCAGTGGTTGCAACAGAAAGTTCAAACAGAACAAAAATTTAGTGGATGGTGCATGACTTGCCCATGTACACTGCTATGTTAGAGATTATTGTTGATGCTGCTGTGTCTTTCCACCTTGCTGAAATCTGTATTTTAATAATATTTTGTCATTTAAAAGATAATATGCATTAAATGATAGAAAAATGTAAAATAGAACTACTATTGCAATCACTTAATACAAATTCTTGATAAGATGTATTTTTATTTTTATTTATTTATTTTATTTATTTATTTTTATTTATTTATTTTTTTATTTTTGGGCATCACTGCTCTCTGGTGGTGGGAGTAGGAGGCCCAGCCCCACTATTGGAATTGAACCTCCGTCCCAGTGGGCCGCAGTCCCGCCCACAACCACTACGCCACCAGGGCTCAACCCGATAAGATTTATTCTTTTGAAAGAAAACAGCTTTGGAAAACATTTTAAGTGTCTTCTAAAAGATTTTACAAAAGTTCTATTGAAATAATTTTAATCATAAAATTATAAATAGTAGGAAATACAAATTTGGAAAATGCAAACCTGGAAATGCTGACACATTTTTAATGTTTCAAATTTGGGGGAATAGTATAAAAAACAGGCAGTAATCACAGTAACATTCAGTTATAATCACAAAGCCATTATGCATTTTTATAATGTCAGAAGATGAATATATGTACTCCTCTTCAAATGGCACAACAGATTGACTTACTTATTATACTTGCCTGTATCTCCAAAACCTATTCATTTACTTAACAAACTAAAATATTCTCACTTATGTTGTAATCACAATTTGTTCATTCTGGTTTGTTTCTAATTATTTAATTAGCCATTTATGAATTGAGTTTGAAATAATAATGGACCCTTTAACATCACTCTGGGAGAGCAAATATTATTAGCAACTCATTTTATAAAAACATGATTATAAAATTCTTAATCATGAGGAAAACATTGGTGTATGAATACATTTCATAAAATTCTTATAAAACTCTACCATATTTAATTCCATATTTCCATGAAATATTTGGAACTCCCTGTATATGTGAAATTCTTCTAAACTCAGAGTCAAGTGCCTCCTACTTTTATCTAGAAATGATGATTTTTTATAAGTTCTATTATTTTTCAAATATTTGTTGTAATCATTTGGTATATTTTATTTGAAAAATGTATTAAATGTCATATTTTCATAAAAGGAATTTTTATATTATTTGTTTTAGCCACAGTTTCATAGCACAGCTTTGTTTGCATTTTCCATTCATATTTGATGATAAAAATATTGGAATTCTAATCGTAAGCACATGATGTAGTCACTTTCATTTTTAATGTCTACTTATTAAAAGTCAAATATCCTTAGGATGAAATGCATTACAATGGAAGAAATAATGTTGAGTATAGTGGTGAAATAAAATAACTCGTATGATATTGTACACATTTTCTTTGCAACACCCATCTAGGGACTGGGTGGAAACATGCAAAAATTGTGTAGAGAACTGACTCATGAGATTGTCGATTTTGTCATTAGACTGGGTATAAAGGGAGCCATTCAGACACAGCAATAGAGAACTGTGCAGCCATCAAAAAGCAAGAGTCATGAACAGAACTTGGATTGAATCCACTTGAAGTGGCAGTGGTCCTTTGTGAAGTGGCAGAGAGAGTAGAGGCTGCAAACATGGAGCTTTTGAGGTAGGGCTGCAAGTCTTGGGTGGAGAACAAGTAAAGCTAATTGGTGCTGGACAGGGAGCTGGGTTGCAGAGTAGACTGTCCATTGAACATTGAGTACTAGTTGTAAAGAAGCAGGGTGAAGCCAAGGAGCTCCTTGACTCAAGGCTGAGTTTCATGTGTGCTGCCATGGATGAGTAGAAATGCTAAGGACAGAAGGACTGTATCCTTAGTATTTTTGAAACTGACTTGTAACCTGCTAACTTCTCTAATAAACCCTACAATTACAAATGTGTGATTTATGTGTGCCCAGTGCTAGTGTTACCAAAGCCAGTAGCTCTGTATATTGCCATGGGGAGGTTCATTGGTGTACCATAAGGTGGGCAGGTGGAGGCAGGTCTGACTTTTGTCTCCATGGAATCATGCTTGAGCAGATGTGCAGTTAGAGTCTCCTTCACCACCGTGTCATGACATTTCCTTAAGTGTAGTAGCCAATATTGACTGGACTCATGATGCATCTATTTTAAATGCATTTTTAAAATAAAACATTATTTTTACAAAACATCTCCAATAAAAGTTAGTCTATTAGTTTATGTATTTTAAAGAGGTAGTTTTTAGGAGGCAGATCTACATCAGAAAATCACAATATGAGAGAAAATAGATATTTACAAGCTAAAAAGATTTTTGTTAAGTAGCCGAGGATATATAAAGAATAATCAGCAGTTAATTGATTTTAGAAAATGTAATGAAGCTACTTTGTACGAATGATAGCAACATAAAGGGAACACAGGGCAGTTGTACATCCAGGACTAGTGACTATGGATGTTAGCATAGCTAAAGTGAATAGAATAAGCAGACTTATCATACCCTAGAGATAACTGAGGCCAGAATGAGCTGTTTGATATGTAGAGTGGATTATCTCATTGAATGAATGCACTAAAAGACTTACTAGATATAAAACAGGACTGTATAACATGATCCTCCCACTTTCAGGCCGCCAGAGATCCACATACAAAGAAGTAATAATAAATTTTCAGAATAAAATTCAAACCTGGATGATTTGATTTGAAAAAAAAAATCTTGTCTACATTTCCTAAGTAGCTTATTTAGCTATTTTATAGAGTAGAACAAAGGGCTAGAACTGTCCTCATGGCTCCAAAGACTCTAACTCTTCACTGCTCTGGAAAACCCAGTCTTTCTTTCCTATCTCCCCCTCTCCGACCCCACCACCAATTAACTGAAGGTTTGGAACTGAAAACAGCCTGTAACATCCCAATAGGTGACATACGTTACTAGAACTCATTTCATTTATATATTCATTTAACAAGAATAATTCAATGAAACCAGAAAGTCATATTATTAATATGTTCTCCTTTCTTTTGAGGGGGGGGGTTTGCTTTATTTTAGTGGCATTCAGGTTTCAGCAACTGATCCTGAAATATTTCTTTCTTAATTTTTTGATCATTTTATTGGGGGCTCAGATGCTTCTTATCACAATCCATACATCCATCCATTGTGTCCAGCACATTTGTACATTTGTTGCCATCATTTTCAAAACATTTTCTTTCTACCTGAGCACTTAGTAACGAATTTTCATTTTCCCCCGACCTTTCCCATCCTCTCTCCTTCATGAACTGTTGATAATTTATGAATTATTCCAGGGAGGGGGCTATATGCAGACCATTGTGAACTGTTTCTCCTTTATCTCCCCAACATATTCCCCTTCTCCTTATGGTATCACTACTCTCGTTATTGGTCCTGAGGAGTTTATCTGTCCTGCAGTCCCTGTGTTCCAGCCCTTATTCAGACCCATGTACATGCTTTGGTCTAGCCAGATGTGTTAGA
Source organism: Nesogale talazaci (assembly GCA_004026705.1). Classification (NCBI taxonomy): domain Eukaryota; kingdom Metazoa; phylum Chordata; class Mammalia; order Afrosoricida; family Tenrecidae; genus Nesogale; species Nesogale talazaci. The sequence continues at coordinate 42,070 of PVJH01015781.1, forward strand.
TAGAATTGGGATCATGTTTGTCGGGGGGAGGATGCATTAAAGACCTCAAGGAGATTTGTATGTTTCAGTGGTGCTATACTGCACCATGACTGGCTTTTCTCTTCCTTTGAACCCTTCTGTAAAGGTATGCCCAATTGTCTACAGATGAACTTTGGGTCTCCACTCTGCACTCCTTCTCATTCACAATGGTATGATATTTTGCTATGCGTCTTTGATGCCTGATGCCTGGTCCCATCTACACCTTATGATCACACAGGCTGATGTGTTTCTTTCATGTGGACTTTGTCGCTTCTCATCTAGATGGGCTGCTTGTCTATCTCCAAGTTTTTAAGGCTCCAGATGTTGTATACAGCAGGCACCACAAATCTTCTTCATCACATTTGCTGTGCATCCATTTTGTCTTCAGCAATCATGTCACGAAGGTGAGCTTCTCAGCACCCTAGATTGTTAGAGCAAAGTGTTCTTGCATTGAGGGAGCCCAATGTCCACCTGCTAATTCTTTCCTATGTTATTTATCTAGTAAAAATATTTTGAAATACAATAATACCCATTTCTTTTGTTCCTAATTAGAAAACATTGTCTATAGCTATATACAAATCCTGAAAACAGAAAAATGTTAAATCTATTAAAGCCAATACTATAAGACATAAACATTCTTGATTTAAAATATTTTTATTGCAACCCTTTTTAACATAGACTTTCGGCTACTTGGATACATAAAATTTATAATGTCAGTATTCATACATTTTATTGTTTCTTAGAGAAGTATTTTGTTCTTTGTAAATAGATGGTTCAAATAAAAATGATTGTAGAGTTGAATTATCTAAATGACATGTCCCATATTTCTAAAATTTGTTTCTGAATAAGGCCTCTTAATTCACCTTCTGTTCTTTATTTTCTGGTGTATCTTTGTCACTCCAAGTCATTTCTCAGTAATGTTTGATTCTACTTAAAGCTTGCTGTACATTTACCTCAATATCCTTTCATGATGGCATACAGTATCGCAAAACAATTCATTACATTGGTTTATTAACACTACCAAATTGCTGTTTCATGTACTCAGTTAAAACTTTCATCAAACCTCATCAAAAAGAGTTATGGATTACAAAGAGAGTACTTTTTAGCTTTAGAATTATGTCAATATTTTTCTATTCTATCTTGAATGGCAAACAAAATGAAGGTTAATGATGCAGTTACTCTTTTATATAGTTATATATGGAATGCAGTACTAAAAATCTATATAGCAGTCCCTATATTATTAGCAAGATCTAATCTTAACTGTGATTTATACATATATATGTATATATACACACACATATAAATGTCAGACTTTCAAACTGGTTTTTCTATGATGACAAAGGAAATGCCACCTTGACTTTTTAAAATTACAAAGAACATGATAGACAACCTAATTGGGAAAAAATTATGCATGGGGACCCTGGTAAATCTTGATCTCTCTCTTGCATAAGGACAGTGTAGTGGTCATATAGCAGGCAAAATTGTTGCCCTCTGGCTTTGAGCACAGTCTGCGGCAGCTTTACCCAGCTTAAAACGTGGTATAGCTCCCTGCTCAAAGACAGTGTCTGGCCAGGCTTCTTTGATTCTGTGTTGCTCTCCTAAATTCCCATCCGTAATCCCTTCTCCTACATCTGACTCCTGAAATCCTTCACTATGCCTCTTCTGACAGTGCTTTGGAAAGACAGAAACAGTAGGTATAAAGGGGTTTGTTTCCATCAAATGCCTAGGTTAAACAAAAATTAACCCCTGCCACAATAAAAGGGTTCTGAAATAATGAGGCATACATTAGATACCTAAAGCGGCGATCTATAACTGGTGATGCTCACACCATGGCTACCTAGACACAGGTGCGTTTGAACTCAGTCACTAAGAAGGCGTAGTGGTTGTGCGCGGGACTGCGGCCCACTGGGATGGAGGTTCGATTCCAGCTCCACAGAGCAAAGGCTGGGCCTCCTACTCCCACCACCTAAGGGCAGTGATGCCAAAAAAAAAAAAAAAAAGGTCAATACCTTCCACCACGCAGCCTCCAGACAAGTGTGAGGTGGGAACGGGGGTGGGTTGGGGGGAGATTGTAGATAAATAGCAGAGGCTGTGGGGAGGGCTCTCTCCTTTAGGTATTCTTTTTTCAGGTCTGAGGACAGGATTTCTCCCTGCACACACTTGAGAGCACTCTGGAGGTTTCTCTCTCTCTGGCTCTCTCTCTCTCTCTCTCCCACTCTCTGGCTCTCTTGCTTTCCTCCCCCCCCTCCATTACAGACTCTTCCCTTTTGCTTCTGTGGCCTCCAATTTTCACCCATTTTCCACGTGATTTCCCACGTTCCATTACTGGTCTTGACTCTCCCACGGCTCCCGCCATGCAGCCTTGTACTTTCCAGAAATAGCGTGTACTATCGAAGTTGCTTCTGCATATACAAAAATGCTGTGTGAATTCTGTTTTTGAATCATGATATTGGGGGCTCTAATGACTCTTATAGCAACCCATACATCCATTGTGTCAAGCATATTTGTACATATGTTGCCATCACCCTTGCTTCGCGCAAATTCTCGGCGTTGAGAAGCAAGAACTGAGGAAAACTATTCCAGAAATCTTACAGTTTGAACATTCTGCGCACTGTGCTGCATCTGACAAATTGTAAAACTTTGCGTCTGTTTCTGTTTCACTTCACAAGCCATGAGAAAAATGGTTTAAAGGAATTGTCTGTAAATCCTACTTTACAAAACTGTAGACTACCTGCAGTTACTTTTGCCTTTTATTGTTTTAGTATTTTTTAACCCATTGAACTTTGATGTCATCTGGCCCACTTTTTTAATTCAGGTTTTTATAAATGATCTCACAAACCATCAAAACAATTTGAATGATTGACTTGTAATCAATGAATTTGAAAGTTAAGATTAGGGGCAAATGGAGCAGTCTCTACCAAGTGCCCACACTAAACTCTGATTAGCTGGACATGCCACAATAAAGTGATTGGAAAGAAATCCGACACACATTAGACACCTCTGGGGACAACTGATACCTGGGGATCTGCAGACAACAGTCACTTTGATGCAAGTGAAAATCAACCTAGCTAGCTACATACAAGGCACCAACAACAATACATCAAAAGCATGCCTGTACTCAGCCTCAAGATGGGCCAGTGCTCTCAAGCACACCTCCCCTCAAGCATGGTCCCCTGTGGGCTTGGTGGGGGATCAATAGCACAGACTGATGGCAGGTCGCACTACCTTTCAGGTCACTTGCAGGTGGGAGGGCAGGGACTCTTCCGTGGGCACTGCATGGAAGAGGCTCTCAGGGCTCTCTCACTCCCTTCTTCCCTTTTTGGTTCTGCACACTTTGGGTTTGGGTTCTGGAACTCTGGGTTCTGTGGACTCCTCTCTCTGGCCGTTTGCCACATTGTGTGTGTGTGTGTGAAGAATTCATTTTGGGTCACAAGCTTTACCACAACCCCTGCCCTGCAGCCTTGCGGCTTACCAGAGATAATAACAGGTTGCTAGACAAAGGGGGGGATGTCTTTCCAAATGCCTGTGCTAAAGGAAATGGAGCGGTCCATGCCACAAGGAACAAGTTGGAAAGAAATCAGGCATACTAACAAGACATCTCTGGGAGAAATCCAGAACTGAGCATGCTCAGACAGAAGTAACCTAGGCCAGATAAAAGGACACATGGACCCACACACAATGCACAACATCAGCAATATGACAACACAGGGATGTGCTTCAACTTAGCCAATATGTCGATCAAGACCCTCTGTCACACCTCCCCAGCAGGAACCCAGGAAAACTACCCCCAAACCTACAAAATTCACAACCCAGAAGTGGTATAATTGGCACTCATGCCTATGCATTTATGTGTGACATGAGTTCTTGTAACAGACTGTGCTTTCCCCAGGAGCAAACAATACAGTGATTTTTCCCAATCTGATCAAATTTATTTGTTAGCTGATCATTACATTCCTTCTATATTTTTGTAATACCTAAACTTTGTACTTGATCCTCTTGTTACTGGGAGAGAGCTCCAGGTTCCAGCCTCCCCCCTGGGTTCTTGTCCCACTCTCAAGAGAGATACGGATGAGAGACAAACTTCAGATCAGAGTTAGAGGAAAGGGTTGAAGAGAGGGTGAAGTTATTGAAGGTGATATTATAAAAACGATCAAAAGGTCCCTTAGCTTGTACAGAAGGTGGAGAAGGTAGCGTGGAAGCTTTCCCATGACTGGTGTTCTGGCAGATACTCTGCAGCAAGCCTTCTCTTCCCCCGTCTGTGCTACTCTGCACCCCAGGAGCCCAGACTTCAGGCTTTCCCTCATCTCCAGAATGGAAAACAAGAATCTATTCAATCATCTTGGTGGAAATGTGAGCAATCTGGGACTCTTCTACTGGTGAGAAAATGTGTCCTATCTGCCCTTCCCCGTCTTTTGTGGTGTAGAGGTATGTGGGGAAACAGGTCTTCCTGTTCCCAGGAAGCTAAGATTCCTGCCAAGTCACCACTCCCCTCACTTTGCCAGCCTCAGCCAAGTGAACATTGTGATGTTCTAACTTTTGCTTCTTTCTTTTGTTTGCTTTTTGTTGTCTCTTGCTTCATCATTTGTGTGTTCTGAATGTATGTGTGGCTGTAAGTAGTGTGTATTTTCTGTGTGTGTGTATTTAATAGGATATTTGGAGGCTGTTTCTGGATTTATCTATTCTTCAATTAGCTTATGCATTGCTCTTTTCTTACAGTATAAAAAATTGACACTTTCATTTTATTCTTTCAGCTGTTACCTTTAAGAGTTTGCCATGCATAAATAGCTAAAATATGTCTTACTCGAAGTAATTTAACCTGCATTCTCCTCATACTAACAAACATACAATTTTGTCCTCAAATCTGATGTGTTCATTTAGTTAATTTCACTCACAAGTTATTGCTGTTATTATCAACATTAACCTTTTTTAACCACATTAAGGGATTTCTCTCTCCAAATATTTTTTCTGATATGATTTTCATTCATAAGCATTTAAAAAATGTATACTGGATTATTTTATAAATGCTTCTTAAATCTTTATTTCATCTTTATATTTTATAGTCCTTAATTATATAATACACCAGCATACATTTCTATATGTAGTGTTGAAGTGCCCTGTGGCAGTCACCTAATCTGGTGTCAATTTGAAGACTAAGAGCGTCGGGGCTAGAATCTAGCCCGCCTGAGAATTCTGGGAAATCTGGCTGCCTTTCCCCCTTCGAGGTGAGAGACTTTCTACTCAATTCCTTGGAGACTTTCCACAGACAACACTCTTGGAGATGTTCTACTGACAAGACACACGCCCAACTCCCTGTGAGACATCCCAGAGGAGAAGCCACATGGGCCTCCCCTGATGGAACCAGACCTCTGGAGCCAGAGTTGCTACTTGTAGACCCTTCACAACTCTGAGATATTTACAACGCAACTGAATCCAAAGGCATTCTACCCATCGGGCTTGTGATCATCTTGCATTCAGCGTCAGCGCATGGGCTTGGTGATGCTGAAAATGAATTTATAGACTGGTATTGGACATGTGGACTAATGACCTTGGACTGAGCTAGGTGGGATGTTTTCTCAATGCTCAATTCTTCTTGTATAGAAACCTCTCCCTTGTATACATATGCGTGCTTATGAATTTGTTTCTGTAGTCTACCCAGACAAACACATAACCTGAGGCTAATTCACTAACCTGCTGACTCTTGCTTCTGATTTTCCATTGCTTACAGCTTGCAACTTTCATATTCGTTTTCCCTCTCAGAGACATCAGATTCAAAAAGCTAGTAGGCTGCTGCCCACGCCCATGACAGAGACAAATGGGACGTTCCTTAGCTGCACGTGGAGTTTTGATTGAACTCAAAGCGCCACTCCACCCACGCGTGGCTTGCTGCTTTATAAACCAGAGTTTGAATCAGCACTTGGATTGAGAGACCTTGAGTGGTAGTTGCCTCGTGGTTTCTCATTCGACCGGTTCCATGTGGTCCTATTCACTTTGAAGCTAGGTACAACAATGTCTGCTTCTATTTTATGCACAGAGAGATATCTGGAAAGATTTCACTTAATATGCTTCTATTTCTCCAAAAATTATGTTTTAATTATCTTTTGATCTGTCTTAAAAATCAAAAGACATCTATCTATTTCATCTTCACCTTAAAGTTTTTAGATAACTTGTTGAACCAGTCAGATGTTATGTCAATAAGAATTTGTGTGATGTGTAAGTGTGGAGTTCAGCCTAGATGCCCCCTTGAAGGTTTAGCTTTTTTTATAAGAGAAAAGCAGAGATTTCTCCCTCTTTCTTCACCTTCCTGCCTGCTGGGACTCTACACCTGCCTCCAGGGGTAGCCCCAGGTGTGCCACACAACCCTGACAGCTGGCAATGTCCTGCCATGTTTCCACTATCTTGGATACACGTGACTTTGCACCCACCTCCCTGTGATCTCCCTGACTCCCATTTCTCCTTTCATCAGCCTATAACTATGAGGTTCTGCAGAGGGCTCAAGTGAGCAATGCACCCATGAATTGAACTGGGACGACTTCTTGATATAAAACTCTTTCTTATACATATAGATGAGTGTAATTGGTTTCTCTATACAACCTAGCCTAACACATGTACCTACTTTCTGGAAAATCTCCAAAATTATCCTTGACTTTTCCTTTGGAAAGGAGCAACCTGGAACTTCTATTCAAATTACATTAAAGAGTTTATTGAAGTGAAAAGAAAATGCAGGATCAGGCAGTATCTTGCAGGGAGTCATCAAAGCAGTGCCGTAAAAGGAAATATTACAAAGTGAAAATTGAGAGAATCTATAGGGGGAAATGTATTTGGTATAAACCAGTCTAACAAAATCCATCATCATATCATGCAATCACCATCTCTGCTTCTATCACCAAGATCATACTCTCCAAATACTGTTCTTCCTCTCTTTTTCCAACTTTTGCATTGCAACCACCAATAGTTATCAATGCACCTTGATTTCATGTTTGATAACTTTATGATGGTAAAATTCTTCAATATCTTCACTGATAGTTTTGGTGGTTGGTCTTTGAATAGTTGTATTGTCTGTGTCTCCATGAAAGTAGATTGAGGGACATCAATGTTTGTGCATTTTATTTTGTTTTGATCACTTTCAATTTCCCTAGTTTCACAATTCATTCCTTCATTTTGAAAAGTTAGTCGATTTTTCTTTTGCAGCTGTTCATCTAAACTTCAGTTGCATCCCTTCAACAAATGTACCTATCAGCAAATAAAGATGCTGATGGCTTTACCTCCATCGGCTTGACCCCCCTGTGCCAGGATTTTTGACTCCACACTGAGAAAATAAGTTTTCTTCAGTCACACTCCGAGTGCCCTTCAACTCAAGGGGTTCGTTCCCCTCCGCTATCTCATATGATGTTCTGCTTCCATTCATTTAACCATCAGTATCTGGCAATGCCTTGAAGGTTTCCACAATATGTCAGTAGCAGATATGTTCCTCTAGAGTGGTGAGACTATTCTTTTTGGCTTGCCTGATTTTAGTCTGAAAACTCTGCTGGAACCTGTTCACTTTGGTGACCCATCCGGCAATGAGATAGTGTCTAACATCACAGCAAAAACATGTCACCACAGTATGACAGACTGAGACACATTGTGCTTGTGTTCATTGTTTCTTGTCTTTTATTTATATTTTCACTGAAGTATTTGTAAAACAAAGAAGGATATATTTGTAAAACAAAGAAGGATATAATGGGACTTAAAATATCCCATTTACGTTTTATTTCCCTTGATGGGAATAATTTATTGAGGCATTGGCCTGCTCCTTTAATTACAAAATTTACTATGCAATAAACCAGTTTTGAGATTTTAACTTCAGAAAAATTTTTGTTCTGTCCTTGGAGTGAGAAAACCATTTCTATTTCTTTTTTAACTTCATCCTTTTTCATCATCAACCGGTGATAGAATGTGTTACTTCAAGTTGGTCACTGATTCATTCATTTACCTTTCTAAGCAAATATATGAGTTTTAATGAAATTAGCTTTTAGTTCTACACTGTTTGCCTTTGATGCTTGATTCATGGAATTTGGAATCTTAAATGGACTTGGTCTTCTGTGTTCATTATTGTATTCATGATAGTTTTTCAGAGCACTTTCATTTTCTTGCACTTGATCACTCTCTGCTTAACATTGATCTATTACTGTTATCCTTTTTGCCGGATCATTTGTTCTAGTCTCCATGAATTTTATCCCTCAGTGTTCCCTCTTCTGTTGACCCTTGAAGCTGTTTGGTATTCTTATGGGGGCGGGGGGGGAGAGAAGCTTATTTTTTATCATCACTGTGGTAGTGACAACTTTTAGGAGAATCAATACCAAACTAGTCTAAATAATTGGGATTGCTGATGCCACAAATGCCCTACTCTTTCAGCATGACATTTAGTTCCATCCCACACCAACCTACCTACCTACCTACTCTTCCCTCATGTTTTTGGATTCTACATAGTGCCGCAGAATCCGACAGAAGCTCACACAAGTCTGTGTAAATGTTTCACTTGGTGATGGCTGTTGTTCCATCCCAAACCCAAAGTCTGGTAAGGGTAAACCAGCTTAGTGCAGAGGGCAGCTCTAGTCCTAGCTCTTGCCAAGAAGAACACACCCTTGCTTCTCAGAGGCCAATTTAGCTGCAGCAGGAATGAGAGAAATGTAAGTGGCTGTGGGGTCATTTACAAAGGAATCCTCTCAATATCTTCTCCCACCTACGTACCAGAACCATGCATGCAAACATTGTTTGATAAGAGTTACAGAGAATATCAATTGTGCAGACAAGTTTAGATATACTCCTTTGCTTTTTTAATGATACCTAAATATAACAATATATTCTTCACTACTGGGCTGTGTCTTCTTTATGCACATACAATTTAAGCCTCTGGCAGGATGCTTCCAGTAAGCCTCATCTCTTTCAGTTGGGTCTTCCCCTAAGCCATTTCCAGAAGCAGATTTTCCCCTCTCAGCTGCAGTATATCACTAGTTACATTCTTTACAAATAACAGTAACAAAAATAATCATTAAACAAAGAGTGGGGCCTGATTGCCACTAAGGTCCATTCTTAATCTCATCTTGTTCCTCTTCCTTAGAAGATAATGCTGACCAAAATGGGCTCATAACCACATGTATATGACATTCAGAGTTATAATATATAATGGATTATAACTGAAAAGAACCTTTTAGTTTACTGTAGCTGCATTAGTCCTATGAAAAATTTAACTATATGCAAGAATATTTTAGGTGTTCTACTCACCATTCCCATCCCCAAAAGAAACATCCCAATATTATATGATTTTATAACATCAATATTGCTGAATAAAATTTTGAAATTAATTTATATTTAGAATTGATTAAAATATCCAGTCTTTATTTATATCCAACTCTCTTTTCCAAACATAAAAATAGTTGAATCATAAGAAGATAATTTATTCAATTTCTCTAGCAATTTTTTAAAATAAAATTTTATTGTCTTCAATAAGTTCACACAGCATACTAGGTATTAAGTTAATAATTTTTACACAGCTTGCTCTATAATATTGGCTACATTTTTCATTAAAAATAAAGCAGAAAATAATAAAAGAGGAGACAATCATAATAATAATTGAAAGCGGAAACAAGTAAGATGCTAAATTTTAGCCTATCAGAATTGACTTGATAGTAGTAAGTTTGATTTTATTCTGAAATAATTTACTTACTGATGTATTCGGATTGTGAGCAGAACTTTTCACATCCCTGGTCAATGACCCAAAGGTTCAGTGCTGACTTCTTCCCCAGAGAGTCTCTGCTAATTAATGCTGGGTGTTTACTGTCATCCTCAGCCTTTGCTGTGGTCCTCCTTCATATTAAAAACACTTATGGTTGAGCCCATTGAGGAAGCCACTATGTTGATCCGCCTCATCTTCACTATGTTTCCCTGGGATAATCCAAAGAAACCAACCCAAGTGCCCACAAGTCAATTTCAACTCCTGATAGGTCCCTGGGCTACAGAGTAGAGGGGCCCCCTGGGGTTTCCTTGGCTATAATATCTAAAGAAACAGATCACCATGGATTTCCTCAATAGCTAGTGGGTCCCACCATTCTTTCTCCTGTGGAATTATCTTCTTAGGACCCAATTCTAATATAGGCTAAGATAATGAGGCCTGAGTTCCCTCACATAGTCTAGGGGCTTCACAACAAGCATGGCAAGCTGAGGAAGCCAGGTGCTTGCTGATTCATGGAACAAAGGCATTTCTCTAGAAAAAGCATGTTGCAATGCAGAGGTGTAGGAAGTGATCTTCTGGGGGGAGGAGGGTAAAGAAAATAGAACTCTGCTGATCTGCTTC